>CABHPH010162296.1:0-25132 GCA_902168325.1 Peromyscus nudipes | reverse complement strand
TACACACACTGATTTAAAAAGAACAGCAGCTCTCAGGTTCATGAATTCACTAGATTGTTTCCTGAGGAACCAAGTCCGATATACATGCAAATCATGGAAGGCTTTGTGTGAGATCAGTACTCTGGGAGTTGCTGCTTTCCTCATGAATTGATCCCTCAATGCCCCTCATTCAAAGGTAGTAGACCCGTCCATCAGAGATAGTGGTCCTGCAAGCATGCCTCCAGGTGAGTCTGGCAAGGCACAAATGTTTCATGAACTTGAGGTGAGATGATGAGACTGGGCCTTTGCCCATCTCCATCTCTACCTAGGAGGAAAAGCACCACCCTAAGCTGTGTCTACACCACTAAGCTTGGCTAACCAGAGATGCACACACTGAATGCACAGCTCAAAGAGTGAGGAGGCTGAGAACAATTACAGAATTTTACACGGTTACAGCGGGAACCTCTCATAACACATGTTCAGCCATGTACACCAGCAGGCAATGGGTTAAACACCATCCTATGTGGGAAAATGTCCTTGATTGAGCAAGAGGCCTGTAACACTGCCACTGCCTCCAGGAACTCACCTTTGGAAGGGTCCCCTCACCTCTGGGGGAGACTTAATTTGAAAACACCCCTTCTTTACTTTCCTTCTTTGTACTTTATTAAGCAATGAAATTGGTGTGAGCATGTTAGTTATGCCTTGGATCTTCTTTTATCAGGTCTCTAGGGTGTGGCTTCTATGAAGGAGCCAGTTTTTCCTTCATCAGCCTTCTTGTAAATCAACCTTCCATTAAGTCATAGAAATCTGAGAAAGCAGCACACTAACCATTTAAAAATTAATATCTGCCCATGAAAAAAAAATTTCATACCCCTGGTTATTAATGCAAATAAAAGAGAACTGTCAACCCAGGGTGGAAAAAGATAACAGATAATGTGAATATAAAAGTTTTAAATTGTTGAGAGAGCTCTGTGGTTAAGAGCAAGGAGTACTCTTGCAGAGGACCTGAATCTCCAGCCCCTACCACAGGTCCTTGCAACTATCTGTAACTCCAGCTCCAGGAGATCCAATGCCCTCTTCTGGCCTCCACAGGCATTGCACTCTTGTGCACAGACCCACACAAAGACACATACACATAATTAAACTAAGTATTTTTTTTAAATTTTCAAGTTCAACATAATAGTTTGGATTACTGTGTAAATCACTGTATGACCACCCCACGGCCAAACATGCCCAGAGGTATATTCTGCAACACTGAGGACTTTACAAAGACTTGAACAGAACTGTATAAACAACCACTACCAGCAATACCTTCAAAACTAAAGATTGATGTGTGAAAGGCCATCAAAAATAGTTCAATGATCCCAAATTATCATGTAATTATCTGTTATCTATGCCCCCCTCCCTTGCTGATTTCTATTAGTTTTTTAACTGTAATTACAGTTGACCTTTTTAAGGCCATTTAAGCTCTACATAAGAAACCTGATTACAGTGGGAAATATCCTCATAAAAGCAGGATGGGAAACCAACTGCTATTTATTGTATATATAATTATCTTCTCTTTCAGCCCAGGATAGAGTTAGGACTCTTGTGTAACTCAAATCTATGTGGGATTGTCATTTGATTTACAACTGGTGACCCAGCATCACCTAGCATCGTATGAAAATAATTTACTGTGTCTTATGTGGCCCATCACGGAAATCAATAGCTTGAATATAGAGATGTCTCAATTAGATAGTGCAAAGAGTGAGCCCCGCCCGCTTCCTTCCTGTATCATTAAAATGGTAAGTATTGCAGGGCAGTGCTTCAAGCTGAACTGGAGAGCCTCTGTTATTACTGGCTGCTGCACAGAAAGTGAGAGTGCACACAAAGGAGAGGAGAATTGCATTACGGGTAAGGGGGTAGGAGTCACAGCATGAGAGGGGAGGGCCATGGAAATGTTAAAGTATTTATTAGTGCTTTTCTATACCACCTGAGTAATTTCAGGAGTTTGACAGAGTATTAAATTACAGTCATGAATACAGATGAGTCATCCATCCTGCCTGCGGTGTTCTTTGAAGCCCCCAAACCAAGGACATGAGCAGCCACAGTGTGTGTTAGCCACCACAGTGAGGGAAATGATCTCAAGGTTGAGCTGAGCTCGCTCTCTCTCTCTCTCCTCTCTCTCTCTCTCTCTCTGAAAGCCATATTAAAACTCAGGGTGGGGGCAGGGGAGACTGCTCAGTAGGTAAAGCAATGTCTGTCAAAGTGTGAGAACCTGAGTTCAAACCCCCAGAACCCAAATAAAGGCAGACAACAGAGCCTATGTGTCTGCACTTCCAGCACTCCCATGGGGGAAATGGGGGGCAGAGACAAGAGAATTCCAGGATCCCTGCAGGCCAGCTAGCCTGAGGTACACAGCAGGGGACAGCGACAAGAGACACTGTCTCAGAAAAGGTGGGAAACACAGACTAACGCCCAAGGTGTTCTCTGACTCACGTGTGTGCCAAGGCATGGGTGTGACCCCGCCACCACAGAGGGAAATAGTCAACTGTCACCAAAAGCTTCAAAATGGAAATCCAGGTCCCCACACCGTGTTCACGCACATTAACATTTTAGGACAACTTCTCAAACATGTCACGGCCTTAGATGACCTCAGTATAGACACTCAGAATAAAATGTGTTTTCCAGTTTTATTAAGGAAAGTCGACTGTCCCTCATGGGAGAACTGAACCTCGACTCAGGACTTTAATGCACAATTGTGTTTTCTCCTTTAGCACGGAACAGATTTTAGCACCGGAAGTTGTGCCATCACTGGGCCGGGTATTAACTGACTAGAATTCGAAACTTCTGACTGTGCTAAAACGAGGCCCAAGGA
The DNA here is from genome assembly GCA_902168325.1 of Peromyscus nudipes. Taxonomy (NCBI): domain Eukaryota; kingdom Metazoa; phylum Chordata; class Mammalia; order Rodentia; family Cricetidae; genus Peromyscus; species Peromyscus nudipes. The sequence continues at coordinate 22,296 of CABHPH010162296.1, read as the reverse complement.
GGACTACTTTTTTCAAAACTTTCCTTTCAAATTTCAGTCATGTCTTTTTTTAAAAAAATGATTTTTAGTTATGTAGAAATGTGTATGTGTGTGTGTTGGGGGAAGGGGTATGTACATGTGAGTACAGGTGCCCAAGGAATCCAAAGGGAAGCATCGGGTCCCCTCAAGCTGGAGTTACAAGCAGTTGTTAGCTGCTTGATGTGAGTTCCGGAAGCTGAACTCGGGTCCTCTGCAAGAGCAGTGTGCATTTTTAATGCCTTCCCCCAAGTAGGTATCTTTTTAAAAGAAATAAACCCATGATCATTTATTTTTGGCTACTCAGGAAAAAAGTAAGAATTTACCAAATAATTAGATTCACGTGATAAAACAGTACTGGGATGACCATCAAAATCTGATCATCCTAGCTGACGGCTGTTCACAGGCATACCACAGACCTTCAATCCACAGCAAACCCACTGAACAACACTCTGGGAAGGCATCAGGGAAGAAAAGACAACCGATGTCAGGTGGAACTAAGTTCCAGGGGGTTAACCAAGCTGTGAAGGGGATGGTTTGGCCAGAATAGAAGGTCGGGATTGTTGGAGTGCTCTCTGAAGGCAACAGAAGCCTTCAGCCATTCAGAAGCCATTCAGAAAGTCAGTCAGAGGTTTGATTGGTGCAGAGGGGGCCAGACCTCAGGAGCAGTGTGCTCACTGAGGGACAGTACCTGGAAAACTGTTGCTGCAGGCCACGCATCTGGATCCTGTTGCGCTCTGACTCCAGGGTCACCTCCCTCAACCGCTCTTCACTCTGTAGCCGTAAATGTCGCTCCTCTTCCAACTCATGTATCAGCTTCTCATGCTATGAAACACACAAAGGCATGGCCTTCAGAAGGGGTTGGCAGCAAAACAAGACACAAGGAGAGCTGGCTGCTGGTTCTTAAGTGCTAACCTGAGCTTCATATTCACGGCTACGTGTCCAGCTACATAAAATGTGCGTGCGCGCGCGCGCACACACACACACACACACACACACACAAATGACAACAGTTTTGTGAAGTAAATTCTGTTATTAACCTCTTGTTATACACCAGGAAACCAAGGATCAAAGATCTACACTTGTATTCAAATCATAGAAACGCTGGTCTAGAGGAAAGGCTTGGTAGATAAAATGTTTGCCTTGCAAGTATGCAGAGGACCTGAGTTCAGATCTCCAGCACCAACATAAAAGCTGTCATAGCCGCAAGGACTCATAATGCCAGTGCTGGGGACCAGAGATAGGTGGAACACCGGGAGCTTGTTGACCAGGCATTCTGGCTGTAAAGGTAAAATCTATGTTCAGTAAGAGACCCTGGATCAAAAAATAAAGTGAAGAAATGATGTGGACATATCTCAACACCATCCTCGGGCATCATATGGGTCCCCATGGGTAAGCATAGATACACACAGATCACAGGATCACAGAAGCCCGAAGGTGAAAGAATTTGAGTCCTGGATGGCTTTCCTCTGTTAGTGAGGTAATTTCCATTAAGCCAAGTTGTCTTTTGTAAGGAACTATGACCCCATACTCCCATCAAAGTCATAGTCATTCAGATATTAAAGCATCAGTGTCTGTTCAAAATGACTTCATCTCTTCAATCTCTGGAATATCATTTAAAGGAAGTGTCACTGTTTGCATAGAACGGCCAAGAAGCTCAAGTTAATTAGACCACAGCTTCTGAAATTGTGGGTCAGAACCCCACAATTCAGTCACAGGCTGAATATGGGGGTGGGTCATGAAAGTTTTGGAAACAAAGTTTATGAATACTCAACAAATAAAATTAATTCAAAATCAAACAAATAAAGAATCCAAAGTGTTTGTGGCAGCCCATGTCCATGCTGCCTTGTGCTGTTTCCCTGTAGCTTTGGTTCTGAAGCCACAGCATGTACACTGCACATGCTGTCTGTGTGACATGCAGCACCAAGGGGCACTGCCTGAACACCTTGGCTCAGATTTAAAGCTCCCTTATTTGCAAATGGCAGTGCTTCTTTGTCCACACACAGTCTGCTGCTCTTACGGAAGCATAACGCTTTAGTTACAGAGGACAGGGTGTTTCCTGCCATCATTTCTCAGCATGTATGGATCCGATTAGTATCTCTCTGCCCTGGACTATGTCCAGTTGCTTGTTCAACTCTTGCTATGGAGTTGCCTACTTGAGTGTCTTACAAGAAGGAATTCAATGCATTATAGCTTGAGATTAAGACAGAATTTCTAGCAACTGCTGAAATGATTGTGGACATACTTTTGTCATGTTATGCTATGTATTAATATGAAGCACTGAACTCATTTTTGGTGAATACAAAATCATAATATCCATCAACTCTGAAAACACTCAAGACATTCTGTGCACTACAGTATTCAATATTAACCATGAGTTTTAATTCTTGATGTCAAAATAAACAAGGAAGTCCATTTCATTAGCATGAAAATCTGCTTCCAGTTTTAGTAGATAGTAAAATTACATAAACACTGAAGAATGGTTTTTAAACAAATAACTATGATTTCTAGTCAGCATCTGTTTTATTTTGTACACCTGTATACCTGTGGTCATATAAAAATGTCTCAGTCAAAAAGGGGTCCTGACTAAAAAAAAAAAAAAATAAGTAGCCCTGAGTTAGAATACAGAGTTGAGAAAAATGCTCAAAATTTGTTTTAATTTTGTCCAACTGGGTTTTCAGAGGTTAAAAGCAGGCCAAACCACTCATTCATTCTATAATCCTGCCAAAATAGCTGATTTCACAGAAGGACATACATAACTGACAAGACCAGAAGAGCCGCTCCTGCACATAGCTCAGGCCCTCCTTACAATACTGACTCAGCCTCAGCGATGCCATCTCCATTTCCCTCATGTTTTGTTCCTGTTCTTGTTTCTCAACTGCAGCACCCAACTGCAGTCATTGCTGCTAAATGGAACACTCTGAGTATAGGTTATGCAATTCTATGGTAAGTGTCAGGTATGTAATGGTTCACCATTAGGGATTTCCATTCCTGTGTGAGGAAGAAGAGAAGTGAGGAGCTACATGTTGAGATAAATCAAAAGTTGTAACTCTGTCGTGAATATCCAGGGATCAATATGTGCCTTTGCAAGAACAGAGAGAGCAAAGATGCATTTTCTCCAGCTTGACTTTTTTTTTAAGTCTACTCATTTTTGCAGGTGTAAATGTTTTGCCTACATGTATGTCTGTGCATCACGTGAGTACCTGGTGCCTGTGAAGCTCAGAAGAAGATATCAGATCCCCTATAACAGGAATTATGGATGGTTATAAGATAGCCCATTGGTGCTAAGAAACAAACCTGGGTCCTCTGCAAGACCAGCAAGTACTCTTAACCACTGATCCATCTCTCCAGAACTCCAGCTCCAATTTATGGAGATAAAGTTATCCTGAAGACCATGAAGAAAATACCAGAATATACTCTAGAAGTATATTGCCATACTCTGAAAATACATCTCCCTGCCTCAGGGCTTTGGCCATGTGCTCCCTCTGGTTAAAAGGCCCCTGAGCACCAGGGACATGGCTCAGTGAGTCAGAGAACTTGCTGATTAAGCTTGAGGACTTGACTCTGACTCTCCAGCACCCACATAAAATCCACATGGGCCAGTGACCCCAGCACTGGGAGGGGAGACAGGAGGATCACTGGGGTTTAGTGGCTAGCAGTCTCGCTCCAGGTCAGTGAGAGGCCATGCCTCAAGGGAATGAGGTAAAGAGTGACAGAGCAGGACATAAGACATCCTCCTCTGGCCTCTGCACACATATGCACAGGCAGACATAACACACACACACACACACACACACACACAAACACACACACACACACGACTCATACACTTATATAATGGCCCATGAGATGCCACCAAAGGCTTTTCCCAGGCTCAACCTTCAGACATACCCTTCCACAGCATCACTTCATCCCTCTCTCCAATCCTGAGTTCCAACAGCACCCACAACATCCACTGCATCTAAGATCCATTTTATATTTATATATCACATTCAACACTTGTCTGAGATTAGGAGATTAGGATCACCTTTCCTATGCAAATATACATTGTATTTTTAGAGCATGAAGTAATGCACAGTTGTGCTAGAAATATTCCCTCTTGCTGACTTTGGAGATGGCTTTCTTGCTAAGTCCTATCTTTGTTCACTCTGAACTCTCCCAATCATTTACTTTCACTGAGATCAGGACAAATCAGAATAAAATCTTTACCCTGTCTTCTTGGAATATGACATTCTGGAAGCTTTGGAAAGCAATGGAAAGTGTATTTGTGGAAGGAAAATGTCCTAAAGCCAATCCTCTACAAAAATGGTTAAAATGGTAAATTTTATGTTGTATATTTTTAACATAATAAAAAACTAACCCTTTATCAGTATCACACACAAACCCTCACTGTATAGAAGGATCATGCACAGTTGCTCTTTCTATAGAATCTGGAAGACTGGGTTTTGAGTCTATGATAAGATGGCGTCGGATGGAAAAGCCATGTATTAAACAGTTCAAAAGCACATGCAATGGAAGGTGACAAGTTCTGCAGAGAGAACAGTGACCTTCCTTAACTCAGAAACAAACAAACAGGGGCTGGGGCTGGGACTCAGTTGCAGAGTGCTTCCTATCAGGCCAAAGTCCCTGAGTGCCATCCCCGGAACAGCATAAACTGGGTGGCATTGGCTCCTATCTGTAATCCCAACACCTGGAAGGCTGAAGAAACCAAGTCAGAAGTCCAAGATCATCCTTGGTTACTTAGGGAGTTTGAGGCTATCCTGGGCTATACAAGACTATCTCTAAAGACAAAAAAAAAAAATGTATGATTTTTTTCACTATGATATTGAAGGGTCACTTTCTTTTCCACATGAATAATCTTCAGTTCAATTTGATATTGCTATCTCAAATACACACACACACACACACACACACACACACACACACACGTACGTACGAATGCATGCACACCACAGAGAATATTCCAGAGAATTAAAATTATGAAATTATGAAGGCAGGAGCTGTTCACTAAAAAATATTCCTTACATGTGGAATTTCAAGGAATCCATCAAAGTTTGACAGTAACATGCCTGTAGTTTCTAAACAGAATTTTTCCTTTAAATTAAAACAGAGTAAAGAAAGATGTCTGAAAGTAGAAAAGCATTTTATCAATGAGTTGGCTGGATCCTGGACATACTGGTTTGTCCCCCAAATAACCTGATTTCCTCCCACAGGTTTGCTCCAAGACTCTTACAGAAAAAAAAGTTGCAGTAAAGTATCCTTGGAGGGAAGCCTGACAACCAAGTTTGGAACTCAGAATTTCTACATAGGCATAGACTTGCCTAATGGTGTCCAAAATACCAAAGGTGTTTACCAATCAATATCCAGTACACTCTGAAGCATCCTACCAATTACAGGCCCTTTTCCCTCTCTCCCTAACTGAAATCTAAAGCAACAATTGCTTTTATTCCTTAGAAGTCCATAAGACAGGCTGCGGAGATGACTCAGTCGGGAAAGGGCTCACTCTACAAGTATGAACAGTTGAGTTTAACCACCAAAGGACCATGGGAAAAAAAGAAGTTGGGCATGGTTGGCAGGCAGAGACAGGTAGATGCCTGAGGTCACTGATCAGCCAGCCCAGCTAAACCAGGGTACCCCAGGCCAGGGACAGTACAAGAGTCTGTCTCAAAAATAAAACAAAACAAAACAAAACAAACCCAAGATGGATAGCACCTAATCCAAGAGCTGTGTTCCTATACACACACACACACACAGAGAGAGAGAGAGAGAGAGAGAGAGAGAGAGAGAGATATCTATAATTCAAACACATCAGTGTAGAAATTAAACTAATGTTTTCACAAAAAAAGCTAGTTTTAATTTAAAAACTCTCTACCAATTTCTATCAACCCCATGTCAAATGGATCTAAATTAAGCTATAGTTACAGCATCTAATTGCGGTCCCATTTTTGCTTTTCAGACAAATTGTGAAGTATTTTTCCCCATAAGCCCTCTGAATTCAATATCTCCATTAGTTATGAAAGATTCGGTCATTCTAGAAGCTGAGATGCAGATAAAGAACTTTGGCATTGATTTTTTTTAAGGCATGCACTGTTGGCTGTAACAGAAGAATCAGAATCAGATTTGGTGATGCACGGATAGAAACAGTACAGGATATATCCACAGTGCTGATAACATCACCTGAGGGAGACAGAGCTTTCATTCTAACTAAAAAAAGACACAGAACATGATTTTTTAAAGTGAGAGGAGGGACAAAGGGCAACTTGGATAACAGAGATGAGGACAGGGAGCAGAGCGGGGATGGGCAGGAATTTCAAGGGCAAAGAGGACAGATGGACAGTTGGATGCATCTCAGTGCTAGCTATGCCAAGGGGGAGCCCTATAGGAAAAGCCACGGGTGAGTCGTATAATAGAATAACTTCTCTTAAGCAAAAGAAATCTCTAGGCTGGAAGATGACCCAGTGGATAAAGTACGTGTCCCCCAAGGGTGAAGGTCAGAGCAAGGTGGCTAGTTCCATCAGCCTGCTAAACAAGCTCTGGGTTCAGTGAAAGACCCTGTCGCAGGGAATACAATGGAGATCGGTGGGGGAAGACAACGAACACCAACCTCTGGTCTTCACACTTCAGTACACACAGATGATTGCATCACACAAAGAAAATACATTGGCTTTTTTTTTTTTTGAGCATTGCTTCTCTGTGTAACAGCCCTAGGTATCCTGGAACTCACTTTGTAGACCAGGCTGGCCTCAAACTCACCAAGATCTCCCTGCCTCTGCTTCCCAAGTGCTGGGATTAAAAGCATGTGCCACCATGACCAGCTAAGAAAATTAATAATTTTATTGCATATAGTCAATCATCCTTTTACTTATCACTTAGAATTCTGAATGAAGAACAACATGTTAAGATTTAATTCATAATATAATATCATTCAAATATGGTCTTGATACCAACATACAACCAGAAAAGCAGGCAGTAAAAATACGTATGTAGAAGTGTTCATACTTTTGAACATTATAAGCATCTTAATTCATGCAGTAAAGAAGACATGAGGTTAATCATCTAGCTTGTCACTTGGGTTTTCCCAGGAGCTTCTTGTTTTCAGCCTTGGTGGGATGGTATCATAAACTTGAAAGGACCTAGAATCTCCCAGGAGACAAACTGGGCACATCTACAAAGGAGTTTCTAGAGTAGGTTAGTGCAGGTGGGAATACCCATCCAGAAGGGGGATGACTCCATTCCATGGATTCGGGTCCTGGGCTGAATACAGAGGAGGAAGTGAGCTGGGCAGCAACATTCACCTCTCCACATTCTAACTACAGCTGCAATGTGACCAGCTAACTCATACCCCTGAACCCTGACTCCCCACTGTGATAGACCATACTTGGTGTGAGCCAAGATAAACTTCTGCTTCCTTGAGTTGTTTTTCTGCCAGATATTTTGAAACATCAATGTAGGAGAGGGGAACCTGCACTTCAAAAATAGACCTACTCTGCATGGACCCGCTCTAAAGAGTTAAGCTTCCCTCCAACTCACACATTTTATGCAGCCATAAAATCAGCCACAACCCTAGCAGGAAAAATAGAATTACTAATGATCCCGAGACTATGAAGAGATGAAGCATAATCTCAACAGGATGGTGTATTTGGGTACACACACTAGGGTCAGGGTCAGTCGGGGCACGGGGGTCCCCTAGCAATGACTGAAAGGGACTGACCTCCTGGTTTCAGATCATTGGGTGAGATGTATGGCTTTTCTTGGCCAATGGAGAGCAAGAAAGGCAGTTAAAAGGCAGATGTTTAATGTCATGTAACTGTGAAAGGGAGTAACAAAGCAGACTTCAGAGGGATAACAGGTCTATATGGTGATATTTTATTTGTACTGAAATGTGATTTTATTTGTATGTTAATAAATAAAGTTGCCTGGGGTCAGAGCTAATAGCAAGCAGAGCAGAGCTGGGCATTCGTGGCGCACGCCTTTAGTCCCAGCACTTGGTAGGCAGAGCTAGGTAGATCTCTGTGTGGTCAAGGATACAGCCAGCATTGGAGACACACGCCTTTAATCTCACTACCATCCATAGAAGACCTGGAGGTCTGTACAGACAGGCAGTGATGAGGCGGTCATGTGGTTGGGTTTACAACCAATGAGAAGGCAGAACAGAAAGTCTATATAAAGACAAACACAACAGGAAGTAGGTCTCTCTTGGCTGAAGAGGATCACTGAAGCAGGAAGGGTAAGGCTCTTAGCTCTGACCTCTTGGGCTTTTATCTTTACATTGGCTCTGTGTTTCTTATTTAATAAGATGGTTGGTTACATCTACAGGTCTATGTGAGTTTTAAAGAGAAAAACCAAATCCTAGTGATACCTGGACAAGGAATATATCCTTGGTGTGGGCTCGGGAAGCCAGAGACTACCATAAAGAAGCAAAGACAGCATCTGTCACCTGTGAGTATCATTCATGAACAATGGTTCCATGCCCTGGGGAGGTCTATTCAGCCTCACTGTCTTTCTGACTTAACAAGCTTCCAGCAAACCATTTCCTCATAGATAATTTAATACCTGATGATGATGATGATGATGATTTTGATGATGATGATGATGATGATGATGATGATAACGGGACTGAGCAAGACAGTCAAGACTTTGGCTAACAAACAAACTGGGTGGTAGACCTGCTGTCTTTAGACAGCTGCCTAATTCGGAGAGAGTCTTCACAGACCAGTCTTCCCACTGAGTTTCCCTGGTCCGAAGGCTCATTTCTCAACTTAACTTAGGAAATGCTTCATTTACTTGGCCAACAAGCTCTTTGATAAAGTCAGTGACACATTCGTCAACTTTAGTCACAGATCTTTCTCTGCTGTTACATCAATTGATCACAATTTAGCAGTAGCTATTAATTATTCTATCCTCCTGGGAATTCTTGGAAATCGATTTTATTAAGTGCCTTCATACTTAACTGAATTCTTAAATTCCCATTTCTTTGCTTTGGAGGCTATATATTCTGTCCATAAAAGGGTGGCGGATCAGTCTCTCAGCAGTCTGGACTTGTAGAACTGTGCTCTGAAACATCTTTCAGATTCAAGTGGTCTTGGGTTTATGTTTGTGCCTTTTATCTCCACCACTCTGTTCCCACAAGGACCAATGAAGAACTAATGCATTTCATAGCTGATTTAGTTCTGTGTCTGGAAATGCTCTGTTTCTCTTCGTTCAGTATTACACAGGATTCAGAGGTCCTTCTTCTTCGATCTCCAGTCTTGAACCTCTGGTATATTTCACATAAAGGTTAACCCCTGCCATATTTTCTCAATCTTCAGGTTTCTCTTTCATCATGCCTACATAATCCACAATGTATTCTACCTTCTGACACACTTATTTTTCTTAGCACATTTTAACTATACATAATGGCTTCACTATGAGATTTTCATACACATATATAAAGTATTTTGATGACCTTCACCTTCTGTTCTGTTCTTCTCTCTCCACTGATTCTCTTCTTTTTCTCAACAAGGTCCCCTTGTACTTTCAAGTCATTTTTGACATTACTCGTAACCAGTTCATCATCATTAGAGCTGCTTGTAAGGTCACGGGGGAAGAAGTTATTTACAAGACCATGGGAAACTTACCCAAAGCTACACCACTGAAGAAAACATCTCTTTGTCTGACTGATATTAACTGACTGGCTATAGGTCCTTGGGGAAGGGTGGAGCTTTGAGAGCCCATCCTTCTTCCCTGACAGACTATTGATGGGCTCAATTTGTGTAGGTTTTGTGCAGGTAACCACAGCGACTGTGAGCTAACATGTAAAGACCACATCCTGCCCAGAAGATGGCGTTCCACAGCACTGAATTCTTTCTGCCTGCCCTGTCCTTCATGTTTGCTGAGCCTCATGTCCATGTTATCTCTCCTACTCTCAGTGTTTAGCTCCACTTTTTTAGAACCACATATCACCCTATCATTGGCTAAGTACTCCACATACACCTGTGTCCCATCTCTAAAATGCTGTTGGGTTGAGAAGGGGACTAAGCCTTGTGCTTGGTAAGGACCTGCCCATCTCAGTAGCACACTCCTGTGTGGTCCAAAACTATGCCGTAGGTACTTGCTAAGTGTAGCTGAATCCTCCTGACTTAGAACCCCATCACTTTTTCTTCAGCTGACAGCCAGTAACCACTCTCAGTCTTAATCCTGGTGCCGAGGATATTATACAGTGTTCTTTATTTTTAAAACGTCATACAGTTTACTGTGTTGTTTTTATTCCCTGTCTACAGATTTCTCCCCACAGCCCAGAGAATGAAAATCCAACTTGATATTCATCTCATCTGATCAGTCCCTTTCACTCATTAATTATTAAGTCATAAATTTCATTTCATCTAGGACTCTCCTTCCAGAGCATTTGGAATTTCATTTATTAAGATTGCACATTTTCTCTTCATTCTGTTCAACCCCCTTGGTTTTGTAGATCAGTGAGAGAGGAAAAAAAAAACCTATTTAGACTAGGAATCTTTATATTCCTGTCTTTCCTCGGTGAATGGGTGTAATTATGTGTATGGGAAATTAGAGTGTTTGCTATGATAATTATTCACTCTTCTAAAATAAGAGAATAATTATAATGTCAACATCTGACTGTACAAGTTACTGCTGAAGCGTTTAAGTCTGCCACAAAGTGGCTTGCAGGATCCTGGTAATTAATATTAATTTTCCACAAATGCTTTTTATTCATCTGGAGAACATTCCAGATGGCCTTCCCACTTCCCAATGCCTTGCAGAGATTTTTCTTTACATGGAACTGTTTTTTCAAACAAAGCTTTGAGAAAAACCGGCCTGCTGTTTACAGGACTGGCTTCTAGTGTTTTAGAGCAGACAGATTAGAGGAGCAATTTCACAGTTTTTAAAACGCTTTCCAGAAGTTTGCCTGATGTTGTTAGGAAATGCAAACTTTCACATTTCATCATGAAAAGGTCGGTTAGAACAGTTAAAAGATCGTCATGGAATTGTGAGCTAGCTACAGTTCAATGCTTTAGTGTTCTCTTTCACAGAATCAACAACCTTAGGAGAAGGTAAAGATATTACATACTGAAAACTCAGTTTGTACCAATCTTGGAGGTAAGCTTTAAGGAAATACCATTTTATTAAAAAAAAATCATTAAACATTACAATATGTGTTGAGTAAACACAATTCATCAATTAAAAAAAGGGAAATGTATTATCTTACAAAAACATCTAAGTAACCATTTATGTATGTATGCATGTAAACACGTGTGTGCATATGTCTATAGAAGTCAGAGGTCAAATTTGGTTGTTTTCCATGAGCACTCTCTACCTTATATTTTGAAACTGGGTCTCTCAGTAGCCTGGAACTCCCAAATTAGGCAAGGCTGGCTGGTCAGAAAGCCCTGAGAATCTTCCTATCTCTGCCTCCCTGGTGCTAAAATTTGGGGCTAGTTTTTTGTTGTTGTTGTTTGTTTGTTTGTTTGTTTGTTTGGTGTGTGTGTGTGTGTGTGTGTGTGTGTGTGTGTGTGTGTTCTGGGATTGCACTGAGGTCCTTATGCTTGTGAGGTAACCTCTTTACATACTGAACTATCTCCCCAGTTCCCTGAATGGCTCTTTTCAAAGCATACTTGGCCCTTGATCAATCATATAAATGAAGGATAATGTCATGCCACAGGACTAGTCCCCAGTGACAGCAGTTGTAAGCAAATGAAGACATGATAAATACCATTCATAAAAAATACGCCAGCAGCAACTGGAGTGCATGCTAACAGAACATCTGCCTAGTGTGTAGCCGGACACCGAAGCTCACCGAGGAACTGGCCATGGTGTGTCTACAGGCCTCCTGGGAATACTTTAATCGAGTGTTAGGAGCCATGCTGAGAGGGGCTTGCTTTGTAATTCCTAGCTTTTCCCAGTTCCCACTCCTGGCTAAACGCTCAGCTCTCTCTCATTCACAAGTGGTTTCTTCTGGAACATTCTGTCAGACCTGACTGAACACGGCAGGAGCTATCTTACCGATGGAAACATTAGTACCTTTCCCTTGCTAAAGAACTTCCAATCAAAGGGAAACAGAAGTCTTGGGAAAGTGCTTTAAGGTGGTGAGAACAAAGAGCTGTTTAAAGATGTTTACTTTTCTAGGGTGACCAGGTGCATCCCAGGTCTCTCCAGCTAAGCACAAAGGTCAATCCACTCCTAAAGTCACTCTCTGCAGACTGCTGGAAGAGGAGGGGTTACCAAGGACTAGGAGACTCTTCCCTCTAGGCTACAGTGATTTATATGTTCACTTTGCACCTGCATTTACAAATTACTATGTGTATATGAGTATATGTAAGTATGAGCTCAAAACCAAATCTGTGCCTGACTACAACACAGTAAAAATGAGTATCCAACATTTTCAATATTACTATATTAAGACCCTGAAAAACCACTCTAGGAAATTTTGCCCTTTGGAGGAAATCATAACTCTAAAATCTAAGTTTTATTTTCCTGGCTTTGCATGTTATAAAATAGGACTCCTTCCCTTCCACAAGTATAGAAAGTTAATACATTGTTCAACAAACACGTTTTACAGAGCTTAGGATTCCCAGGAATTATTACTAAAGAATCAGGTTGAACATGCACAGTGCTGAAGGTCCCAACTTGTGATTGTTAACTGTCATTAAGGAACAGGGGTGTCATTCATACGACAGTGGCTACACCTCTGAGGTCAGGAGGTATTACAAAGGACCCATTAGTGACAGAGTTCATTGTACTGAACATCACTTAGGAGCAGTTGGCAATAAATAAACAGACACTCTACCACAGAGATGCTGCTTTATTTTCATTTTTAATCTAGAAGGAATCTATCTATGCTATGACACTGTGCCTAAAAGCATTGAAACCACACTATAGCTAGTACCAACTGTTATACAACTGTGTATAAGGTAAGGGAGCATACAGACATCAAAAGTCTACTCAGTGCTGGGGGCCTAGCTTAGTGGAGAGATTGCTGTCCTAGAATACCGGGACCCCAGATTTGAGCTCTAGCACCATCTATGATGGGCTTGCAGAGGCATAACATGTCTGGAATCACAGGTACTCCAGAGGCAGAAGCTGCTTCAAGTTTATGACTGGCCTAAGCCAGCTGGAAGTCCTTCTGTGCTACGGGAGACCCTACCTCGTAATAACAAAAGAAAAGTTACATTTAAGTACACCTTGTGGGAAGTACCTGATCCAGAGGAGGCTCACAGCCGGTCCAAGTGCTGAGAACAATCACCTGTTGAGTGCTTGGCCTTAAATGGAACAGCTATATCAACTCCTTAAAGGCCCGGGAAACATCGCAGAAGAGATGGCAAAAAGAATTTAAGAGCCAGACGATGGGGAGATGATGGGGAGCAAAAGATATCTTCTGGGCATTACATAGCCTCCGTCCCTATGAACTCACAGCAGCTGTGTTTCTCCGCACAAGACTGGGCCTGTCGACATTTCGTCATGGATAGAGGAGGGCCCATGAGGCTCAGTCCTCTCTGAGGGGCTATTGACAATTAATGGCTGCTAGAAGACTTGGGTATAATTTTTTTTCGGTAGTGTAGCCCCTGGTAAGCTGCCCGTGCTCCACCCAGGATTCAGTCCACAGTAATTAAACTCTGGGGGGACTCGTATGGAAGAAGAAGGGGTTCATCAGGACAGGGAACGGAATGACCAAGGGTGACAGGGATGAAAATGATCGAAGGTCCTTATACGTATGTACGAAACAGCCAAAGAACAATAATTGATTAAAATAACAAAAGCACGCCTCTTTTATTCATGGAGGAATTGGGAAAACAATTACAGGACACATTAAATGGTGAAAATAAGAGGAAAGGGGGATAGTTGTCCCTAACATTACAAATGATGATTAGATATGAAGACTGGCTGAGTTCTGAGCATGCTCCTCATGTTAGAGGCAGTCGGCACAGCACTGGCGACAACACAGGACAGTGGGCAGTGGGTGCTGCTCCCAACTCGGTCCTTTTTGCTAATTACTTCTTTTGTGATTATGCAGCACCTAAGGCAGCAAGCACACGTGTAGGGGATCAGGGGTTGTGTGCAGACAACCTGAGTTCGTGGGTCTTGAACTTGGTGGCCTCGCTTAGGAGTCTTTTCTAGTAAATTTTCACACCAACTACTGAACCAACTGGTGGATTTAAGTCTCTCCCTTCTAAGACCTTGTTAGAGTCTGTAGAGTGTAAAAAAGTTTAAGAGTGTGTGTGTGTGTGTGTGTGTGTGTGAGAGAGAGAGAGAGAGAGAGGGGGAGAGGGAGAGAGGGAGAGGGAGAGGGAGAGGGAGAGGGAGAGAGAGAGAGAGAGAACAAGAATATTAAGAATATTACAATGTGGCCTTGCCAGATGACTTAGTGCGTCAAGGCACTTGCCTTTAGGCCTAATGGCCTAAATTCAATCCCTGGAACCCACATGGTGGAAGTGAAACCCTACTCCCACAAGTCACCCTCTGGCTGGTGTACTGTGGCACAAGCACACACACACATGCACACGCACACGCATACACACACACACACACACACACACACACACACACACAATAAGGAAATGCAGTGATTTCAAGAATGTTCCAATGCAATTAAAAATGTAAGGTCGTCCCTGGTGCAGGAGCTGGCATATTTTCAATAAGGTACCAGACCTGACTACTCAAGCCTTTCCAGGTTGCTGCCTCTGTTTCAACTCCTCAGCTAGACCCTTGATCATGAAACCGGACACAGATCATCAAGGAATGTGTGTGTGTGTGTGTGTGTGTGTGTGTGTGTGTGTGTGTGTGTGTATCTCAATCAAGCTACAACAATGTGCACACTGAGGCGGGGAGATGGTTGTGAACTGAGAGGCCAAGACGGGGCTGCGGAGGGGCACTGACTCAGAAAGAAGCACAAATGGGCAGGGAGGCAGGCAGTGTGCTAAGAGTCCTGTGGAGCCCCCATCAAGATCTACCGTTGACAGGGGTCAATCCAAAGGGTTCTTTTTCTACGAAGTGATCCTCTGTTTTTGTTATTTTTCTATTCAAATTGTTTACATTCCAACCTTGGTGCTGGGTAACTTCTGGTTATTGAGAAACAAAGCCCACTTGATACCCCTTCCCCCACACTGAATGAAATTTGATAGCAGCCATCCAGGATGAAAACTTCAGTTTGTGCTTTGGAGAAGGGATAAAGCCTTTGGGAGCTCTGAAAACATCTAATATCTGTGCTTGTCAGTGTGCCGGGAACAAATCTGCTCTCTATCCCCACGATTACATCGCTACGATTACATCGCTGCGCAGAGGCACCAGGTTCATGTAATAGAGAATCACATTTTAGCCTTCAGTGCTGAGCCATTAGCCAGTGCCTCTTCCCATTCACAGAAAGGCCTGTCCCCTGGAGGGCGGGAGAAGACCTCCACAGTCGCTCGCTGCCACAGTTACCTAGTACCTCAATTCAACAATTTACAAAGAGCCAACTTCATGTCTAGCTAACTTGACCATTACATACTTTTGAATATTGATCATAGCATATAGACAAATGATTGCTTAGTCTTTGCTATGGTTTGAGTATTGACTTTAAATTATTGTTTCTGATAGTAACTGCTCCCCAAGCATCCAGATGTAATAGGCTTAGTCCCCAGTGTGCTACAGAAGGTACTACAGACCTTTAGAGGTGGGATCTAGCGACATATACTTGGAGGCCACTGAAGGCATCTCTCAAGGAAATTGTGGGACTTCCACCAGCTCTGTCTCTCTACTTCCTGGATGCAGATGTGGGTGCTCCCTTGTAAACTGACCTCTGGCCATAAAGCCCCACCCTCATCAGAGGCCTACACACATGAGGCCCACACGATCTTGGATTTGAACTTGCAGACTTTTAAATCTCTTTTACTTTGTAACTGGCCCATATCAAGTTTATCACTCCAAGATTTCATGCTGACAGATGTCAGCTCTTCCAATGCTTTTCTATATAATTTTTTCCAAAGCTGACAAAAAAATTTAAGTTTAGATACTCATTAAAAGCAAACAGGGTGCCGGGCGGTGGTGGCGCACGCCTTTAATCCCAGCACTCGGGAGGCAGAGGCAGGCGGATCTCTGTGAGTTCGAGGCCAGCCTGGTCTCCAAAGCGAGTTCCAGGAAAGGTACAAAGCTACACAGAGAAACCCTGTCTCAAAAAAAAAAAAAAAAAAAAAAGAAAGAAAGAAAAGAAAAAAAAAAGCAAACAGGGCTGGGAAGATGCTCAGTCAGGAACGTGATTGCTTGCAAATGTGTGGATCTGACTTAAGATCCCCAGAAGCCATACAAATATGCCAAGCAAGGAGCTGGAGAAACAGCTCAGTGGAGAAAAGCACTTGGTTACCATCTAAGACTGGTAACCTGAGCTAGGTGCAGTGGAATGTCTATGATCCTAGTATTCCTACAACGTGATAGGATGTGGACACAGGACCATCAGCCGGAAGTGTGCGAGCCTACAGTGCGCTGCACAGTGGCAGAAACCAGAGAAACCCTGCCTCAACGAGGCAAGAACTAACTGACTCCCAGAAGTGGCCCTCTGGCCTGCAAACCTACACATGGCACATTTGCCCACACTCACATACCCATGTGTGCATATGTGCTTGGGTGCTCATGCATGCACACACATACACACACACATAATAATGATAATAATAATAATAAATAAAATCTGTAAGTGCTAGGGGAGGTGGGGAGTGCTTGTAATATCAGCTTGTAGTCCCAGCCATGGTGAGATAGGATTCAGAGACGAGTAGACTTCTAGAAACTCGCAGGTCCCTGGCCTGGCATACAAGGTGAAGTTTCAGGCCAACGAGAGACCTTGTTTTCAACAAAAAAGGGAGGAGGCCCCTGAGGACTGACATCATGCTTGCACTCTCCACCACAGAAACGTGCAAGTGCACACACATGTGCACATGCACACATAGAGAGACAGGAATGGAGAGAGAGCTCGACGGTTAACAGTGTTTCCTGCACTTCCAAAGGACCCAAATCCAGTTCCCAGTACTGATGTGGGGCAAATAACAACTCTCTGTAACTTCTGCTCCAGGGGGATCCAACACGTCTGGTCTCTGGGGGCACCTATACACATGTGTGCACACCCATACACAAACATACATACACATAATTAAAAATTAAATAACTTTTTAAAGAAGAACAATAGCACATATCTCAGAATGGATAGTAAAACCCGTTAATTGCACAGACTAGAGAAGAAAAACCCCACTTGCTTTTACGTACTATGTCTAAGTTAAGTCAATCTTCCTGCACAGTCAGTCATCCCATCTCTTCCCTCACAACTAAGGTGGCTTAGGGGAGAAGAGTGAGTGAGCAGTCTGGAGTGTGTGCAGCCCTTGGGTCCTGCCATTTACCAGTGATTCCCCAGATTGTGTGTTTGGCTCATATTTTAAAAGACTTCAAAACTTCAGATGTCCTTTTGTCTGCTATCCATTGATTGCTGTTAAAACTAAATGTTTTTCACTCAGTAATCAATACTTTCTTACAAAAATACACCCAGGCATTGACAAACAACTCCGTGGCTGATTGCAACTTTCCTGAGAGTGGACAGCATGAAAAACTGCTCTCTGCAAGTATGAAAAAAGATCACACCGGTTCTGATGCTTATTACAATATTTACATGGTCCTTACAGCTGGATCACTCCACTGTAGCCAGACTTTATTAAAGCAGACAGCTACTGAATCACAAGCTCTCAGAGAATAACAATTAACATGCCTTGGTCCTTCATTATGTTTCCAGGCATGGCAACCATCCGGCTCGTGCTCACGCACCCATTTGCACACATTCTCTTCTGATGAAGTCTTTAAAAGCAACAGCTACAGAGAATGAAGAAGAGGTGCTGGTAGGAAACAGAAACACTAATGACTTTGTTTCATGAAAATCATTGTTCCAGACTCGGTTCTCAGACAGCAAACACCTGCTTTCAAAATTAACTTGCTGGATTTTGAGGTCCCCACACAGGAGCATGCATTGATCTGGGACTCCCACACATTCTGAAAGATAAATTCTCTGGCCTTTTAAAACATTTGCCCTAGGCCAGCAGGATGTTCTTAATGAAATTGGGAGCAGGGCTCCATGCAGGCATGCAGTGTCCACCCATGTAAGAATGAGCCATACCTGTAACTTGTATCTTTCTCGCCTTCCAGTACTACTTCACTCAAACACCACGTCCCTAAAGTGCACAGTTCTGCTCTCCATTGGTAAGCACTCAGTGGTTGTGGCTAAATTAAATTGGGAGTGATATCAAACTCTTCCAGACACAACAAACAAAAACAAGACACCTTTCCATTCATTCCTTAAGTCAGTTATAGGATAGACTCGCCTCCAAGTTTATTAGCAAGAAAGGATTCTGGAAATGATGACTTTGAACCATTTGAATCTCTATGTTGCAACTGACAAAGAGCAAGAAAAGTATTTGCAATTTTTATTAGTAGCAGTTGATAATCCCATGGCCCTCAGTGAAGATGGTTGCATTACAGTGAGGCAACTCAATGATTCAGCCCCAAAGTTTCTCAAACAATGACTTTCTTGTTCCAAGATAGTTCCAAGATAGACATAGCTCAAAATTGCCACCAAGTGTAACCAAGCACTGGTCAACCACAGCCACCAGCATTCACTAAATATTTATGCTTATGGTTTAGGTACTATAGGGAAAAGCATTCAGACTGTGAGCAAGGAGGCTGAAAGCCTGTGGTGGGCACCTGGATGCAGACTCTTGTTATTTTCTGAATCTCAATATGCAAACTTATTTATCTCTTCATAATGTAAAAGGGAAAGAATAACTCACTGATGTTCTCATGACCAACAAGAGAGACGTGCACAATGGATGCCAATGGGTATCTGATCGTATGAGAAAACAATTCTAGAATATATAAAATTGGAATCAGTACTGAATCCATTGATATAATTTAAAATACCAATAAACTCCAGGGCCCTCCTTACAATCTCTTATGGAGAAGTGGCTTTAGATGTGACAGTGGCCATATAGAAATCAACTTCATAATTATACACCCCACAGCTCTGCCCACATAGGAATGGGCAATACCTTTATTCCCAGCCAGGGACAGCCTGACCTTTCACACTGTACATCTTAGTTAGTAGGTGGGAAACCCCAAAGAAGGAAAATCTACCATCATGTCTGTTGATCCAATTTATTTATTGAAATATCTGACTTATTCAAATGAGTGCTTCTAAGCCCCACTTAGGCTAATCTCCCATTGCTGGCATTATTTATTTTGCACTGTGAAGCCAATCTTTGCTCTTGGAAGCCTGGGCACCAAGGGGAGGGACAGTAAGTTTTAATGGGTGCAGTTAGATCTTGAAATTTTTTGTCTGAAAACCATAAAGCTTTTAAAAATGAATTTGCGGGTGTAATTGAGCCTCTAATAGCTGCTACTGATAGTAATTAAGGAAATCTCATTTCCCTAAATTAAACATAATGAAATGTTTTTCAAGATCAAATAAAACCAGAAAATGCTATCAGGGTGATAGGATTTTGCTGTGAAAGTGGTGTTCTGGAGTCTGCAGAGAAGCCTCAGTTACTAGCAAAGCTCATGGTGGAGAGGGTTATGGGCAATGTGGAGACCAGCTCTACAGCATCGTATCTGCTTTTATTGGCGGATAATGCATCCGAAACCCCATATAATGCCCGCTTCACACTGGGTGCTCATGAAAACAGAACAGGCATCCTGTATGACTTTTCCATTAGTGCCTTCAAAGAGTTTGTTGTTTAATTAAATGTTGTCAGCATCTCCTCAGCTCAACCTATGCATTCACCAGGCTTAATGCTTAATTTCTCCATTAGTTTCGCTTTTCTTCAAGTGAAAATAGCATTTGAGAGCCACAGTGACTACATTAACCTGGCCTCTTTTAACACAGAGGGGGTGCTTCAAGGCCTGACTCTGAGATCAGAGACAGTTGAAACAAAAAATACCATAGACTGGATGAAGTTATCACATGGAAATTTATTTTCACAGGATTGAAGTCTGGGAAGTTCAAGGTCGGGGGAGGGGTGCCGATTTCAGGTCCTGGAGGGAGCACTTCTGTTTGCACAGAGAAGCCCTGGCTTATCCCCACATGGTAAGGCAAGAAGTAAACCCTCTAATGTGCCCCTTTTGGTAAAGACATAGTGACAGAGGGCTGGCAAGATGACTCGCTCAGCAGGTAAAGGGCCTGGTCATTAAGGCCCAGGACCTGAGTTTGAACTTCAAACCCACCTGGTGGAAAGACGGAACAGATTTCACCAGGTTGTCCTCTAGAGACCTCCCCATGCTGGAAAGTCACACAGGCACGTGTGCACATGCACACACACACACATGCATACTAAATTAAATAAATAAATAAATGGGGTTTGCATCATCATCATTTTATAAACAGACACTGTGAAGATTGATCTTGACTTCCAACTTGACTCATCCAAATTCCCATCCAGTTCAATAGCTTCCCATCATCTAAGTAACTAACACACTCATACACACACACACACACACACACACAACAAACAAACAACAACTACAAAATCTGCTCAGTTTTTGTGTGTGTGAGATCTTCTACAAACTGACCCTATGATAAGGGCTCAAACTATTCTTACACCATCGTAGGTCCTCTCCATTTCAGGTGCATTTTCCCACACCCTCCACCCTGGGCTCTCTAGCTCTGCCCCACCCTTCCCTCTTCCCTCGGGAATGTACCAAGTAGGCTGTTCCCAATCACTGCTATTTATTACTGTCGGAACCTAGCTGCCGTGCACCTGACAACCCACAACACTGTTACTGTATTGTGTGCTTACTTTGTATTAACCCTGTGTGTGTGTGTGTGTGTGTGTGTGTGTGTGTGTGTGTTTATGCACGTACATGCACATGTGCATGTGGAGGTTAAATGGTAGCCTCAGTTGTCATCACTTAGACACAGTGATTGTGAACTCTAAGTATCGACTGGACACAACTTAGAATCCCCAGAAGAGTGTGATGGTGGCGTGTTCAGATCAGGCTGGCCTGTGTCAAGTCTGTGGGGAGAACACACAGGTTATGGGTGTCACCATTCCCTGGGTTGAGCTTTGGACTGCATGAGTACAGGGAAGAGGCTAAGGACTAGTGGGCATGCATGAATTCACTTCTCTCTGCTCTTGACTGGAGATGGGAGTCACTACCTGGAAATCCCTGCCTTGCTTTCCTCACAATGATGGACCGTAACCTGGAATTGTGAGACAAACCAACCAAAAGACAACAACAACAATAACAAAAAACCACTTTCTTGCCTAAGCTGGTTTTTGTTGGGATATTTTATCAAAGCAAGAAAACTGAAACTCAACAGGCATGTTCCGCATTTTGCCTGAGACAGGATTTCTCCTCAGCCTGGACCTTCACCGTGTTGGCAAGGCTTGCTAGCCAGTGAGCTGCCAGGGATGCGTCTGCCTCTACCTCCCGTCTTGCCAGCGCTAAGATTAGAAGCATATACCACCGCACCTCAGTTTTCACAGTGGTCTGGTGGTGTGTGATATTCTGATCATGCTCTGACAAATAAAGCTTGCTTGGAGTCAGAGAAGCAGAGGAGCCACCAGCCCTCTCCTACCTGCTCCATTCCTTCCTCCAAAAGGGCACTGGATCCCTCTCTGCACCCCGCCTATCTGTCTACAGTCCTCCAAAACCCCTGTGGTTAATTCTGGCCGGCGAGTGTCTAGCTCTGCCCTCTTTATTCGTCAGAACATGATCAGATATCACACAACAGTCTGGGGATCACACTCAGGTTCTCACACTTGTGATGCAAGTGCTTTACACTACAGCTGTCTGCTGGCCCTCGTCACTCTCATCCCTTCGTTTTTAAGACCATGAATGACCATGTGCATTTCAGTCTTCAATACACCCTTCTGAACTCACTTTGAATCGCCAGTTAAGGAAACACAGTGTGCTGTATTCATCCACTCCCTTGTTCAGATCATGTTCCTAACTAGAACAGCTGGCTCAGGCATTCCGATCTCAGAAGAATGGTGATTCTCCATTTGTACAACAATCCTGACCTCTCCACATAACCATCTCCTCATTCCTAGGTTAGATTGACCACCAGCCGCCAGTCTACATATCTTTAGTATTTCCTATTTTTATCAAGATATTAGAAATTTGGGGAATAACATTTTCCAAAATATAATTTAGGTCAGCAGGGACTGGTTCAACAGCATAAAACTGTGCCTTGCTGACTAGCAATCAATGAATTAATCAATCAACAACTATAGTTACTGAGGACCTGAGGATATACTAGGCATTTCAGATATACTGGAGGGTAGT
>CABHPH010162295.1:0-40350 GCA_902168325.1 Peromyscus nudipes | reverse complement strand
TCCGAAGAGGGAAATGAAGAGAGAACAGTCCTGCTGTTGCCAAGTGTACTACCGACGATCCACCACTAGGGGGAGCAGGACAGCCCACAGCGAAGGCTCTGTAGGCAGAACTGGAGCAGGCGGCCCCCCGCCAAGCCCAGGGCCACACAGACTAAGAAGGGGGAAGGATCCCAGAACCAGGGCAAAAAAAAAATGGAAGGAGTCCAGAACCAAGGCAAGAAGACAGATGGAACCCCAAACCAAAGCAGAAAGTCAGAGAGCAAAGGGAGGAAGAGAGAGAACTGCTAACCGCTTGGGCCTACCTTCAGTCCGGCCTGGGCCGGAGCTAGGAAGCCGGCCGCCCAGGCAGGAAACCGGACCCGCAGTTAATGGATTCCTGTCACGTTGGGCGCCAGATGTAGTTGTAACTTAGTAGCAAAAAAGAAACAAACTATCCAAGTAAAGAGAAAAGCCGAAGAGGTCAGAGCTAAGAGCCTTAACTGCTTTCAGTTCGCTAGTCACTCCCTGAAGCAACGACTCTCTGCTCAAAAGGGGGTTTGTCCTTTTATAGAATTCTGTTCTGCCTTCTCATTGGTTGTAAGCCCAACTGCCTAACTGTCGCATCACTACTTGTTCGCCAGACTCTGGCTATGGCTTGTTAATAGCTCTGACCCCTAGGCAACTTTATTTATTAAAATATAACATTTTAATACAAAAGAAAATATCACCACAAGGAATTATGGGGTTATTCAAATTGTGTTCCTGCATAGAAATAATAATGCACATAAGGCAGAGGCATGGCATGAAAAGAAAGGAAAAAATAAAGGAATTCTCCTTTCAGAGTCTTTATTTCTTTGCAGCTGTAATCAAATAGAATTTACAGAATGATCCAGGTGTGATGTGTATAACATCAAAACTCAGGATATAGTAAGAGGATTGATCATTTAAGGCCAGTCTGGAGTATATAGTAAGACCCTATCTACATAAAACAAAGCAAATGAGAAAATAAAATCATACATATACCCCAGTTACCACTAATTAAAATGCTGCAATTTATTATGGAGTAGTCAAAAAAGACATTCTTTGATCAAAGAGCATTTCATCAGTTCAGAAAGAATCTCAGCTCAATACCCACTGGGAGCTGACTTCTGCATTTCCTCTGAATGTTGCCAATCTCTGATTTTCCAAAATTGTTGTGGATGAAGTCCTGAGATAATGTTTATTGTTCACATTAGTGTAGTCACATCAAGGATACCAATGCATTAGACCCATGAGGATGGCAAGGCCTTCCCACGATCTTAGTATGAATGTTGACAGTTAATGTATAGATAAAACCAGTACAGTATATTCAGAAACTACCAATTACAGCATGAGACAGCAATTATACAGAGACTGGACACTGAAAATACACTGTGTTTTAGGGGTACTGTTGGCATATCTCAGTACCAGCCTACACCAGCTTTATGTTGCTTGTATCTGTCATATTTCATTCCTCATCACCTGAGTCAGGTCAAGTCCACACTCAGGTCAATTCCAATGCTGTGAAGTTTGCATCATTGCCTGAACAAGGATGCTGATTACACAGTACTTGCATTGGTCAAGCATGTGGACATCCCAGCATTAAGCAGGTAAAAGTAAGGGGAGAATGTTCCTATGCATTGGGTTATGTTTGTTATTTGGAGGAGATTTTGTGGAACTATGGATGAAAAATAAAACTTCACAGCTTTCTAAGTTCTTTGACTGTTCAGGAGGTTTCCAGAAGTAAGGGCATAAAGTTTGGTTCTTAGGTAAGGGAATGCACCCAAGAAAAGTCCTTAAATAAAGGTAAGGGAGTGTTTCTCATATTTCTATTCTTCTGGTGAAAACCATGGGGCCAAGCAGAATCTAGAGAAAGAGAGTGGTAGTTATATATTAGTACATTGAAAGAGAGGTTGAGGAACTATAGAAATAAGCAAAAAAAATTACAGCTTAGTCAGTTCTTAGACTATGGTCAGGAGACAAGCTCTCAGTTTATAGAAAAAGGATAGGAAGTTTGACTGTTTGTCAGAAAACTAAGAAAAATTAACGATATATAAATGGCTGAAGGACACAAACAAATTCTGACTTTCACTTTTGGTCTACTGAGTCTAATACTTGTAGCTGGAGAGTTTTCTTTCCAGGTCCCACCAATCCCTGGCAGTCCAACAGCCCACTTATAAAATAAACAAAGAGATGCTTATATTATTTAAACTGTTTGGCCTAATGGCTCAGGATTCTAGCTATCTAGTTCTTACATCTTAAACTAATCCATTTCTATAAATCCATACCTTGCCACGTGGCTCATGGCTTACTGGCATCTTTACATGCTGCTTGTCATGGCGGCGGCTGGCAGTGTCTCCCTCTGCCTTCCTGTTCTCTCAATTTTCCTCTCTGTTACTCCAGCCTGTACTTCCTGCCTGGCTACTGGTCAATCAGTGTTTTATTTATTGACCAATCAGAGCAACACATTTGACATACAGACCATCCCAGAGCACTCTATAACTCTGCAATAATTTTCTCACAAAAAGGCTCTGTCAACTTCGGTCCAGAAGGATGCTGTCTCCAAACTTCTTTCCCCTAGAATATAAAAACCCTAATCCTCATCTCAAACAGACAATCACTACAGTGATTAAGAAGAAAAGGACAACTATAGTTCTCACAATGCCCCTGGAACCTACAGAGATAGAGATGCAAATTGAATTGATGTGTCATGACCTGCCTGATACCTTGGATTTGAACATTGAGGAAAGTGGCAATGAAAACATTGTAACTCAACTCATGGCCAATTTGTACCTTGTGTCTGGATTGTCAGGATATTTAAGGGAAAATAAACTCACTTATTTACAGCTAACCACATTTAGAATAAGAGATTTGGGGGAAGACACTAATAGTTTTAACTGATTTCCCATGGTTGAGTGACCTGATCCACAGAATCCAAATCAAATGGCAGAGGAAGAGACATGAGGCTTTTGATTAAGAAATGTCTTAGTGTTTATGGTGCTATGGTAAAGCACCATGACAATAAAGCAACTTGGGGAGGAAATGATTTATTTCAGCTTTCAAATCTCAGGTGACAGTTCTTTCAATGAGAGAAGTCAGGGTAGGAACCAAAGCAGGAACATGGAGGCAATAACTGAAACAGAGACCTACCATGGAGGAGTACTGTTTATTGACATGTTCCCAATGGTTTGCTCAGCCGGCTTTCTTTTACAATTCAGGAACACTTATCCAGAGATGGTATCACTCCCTTAGTGGGATGGTTACACTGACATCAATCTCCAATCAAGAAAATGTACCAAGGATAACAACAATAAACACACCAAGTTGGACAAAGAATAGTCCATGAAGCTGCAGTCTGACACAAAGAACTATAGGCAACTGAGAAAAGCTGGGAATGGGAGAGATGACCTTCTCTAGAAAAAGAACACCTATTTATTGTCCAGTACCAAATTATCAGACCTGAAAACAAACACACATGTAACACTGTATGGATTCAACAGGTTATATTTAGGTATATATATACAAGCAATAAAAATTAATAAAAAGTCAGGCCTTTAATTTCAATGAGAGTTTGGATGGGTATATAGAAGGTATAACAGGAAGAAAGGAAAGGGAGAAATATTGTAATGAAATTATAATCTCAAAGATTATATAAAAAGACAAGATATTACATAGGCTTGCATATAAGCCAATGTGTTGACGGCATTTTCTCAATTAAGTTCCCTCTTCACAAATGACTCTAGCCTGTGTTAAGCTGATATAAAATAAACAAGGCATAACACAGTGGCTATATTTCTTTTTTTTCTTTTCTTTTTTCTTTTTCTTTTTTTTGTTTTGTTTTTGTTTTGGTTTGTGTTTCAAGACAGGGTTTCTCTGTATAGTTTTGGTGCCTGTCCTGGATCTCGCTCTGTAGACCAGGCTGGCCTTGAACTCATAGTGCTGAGATTAAAGGTGTTCACCACCACCACCCAGCAATGGCTATATTTTTGATGTGTCTTTTAATTATGTCCATGCAGGCCAGTCTTATCTGGGGAGAAAACTAAGGAACCAACATTTCCAGGCCACCATTTTTACTGACAGTGACTTGCTTATACTCTTCCATACCTGTTTATACTAATGACTCCCTCTATTTTGGAGAGCACTTCTCTACTTAAAGTTCCAATGGGTTTCATTCAACAATTTGGAGTGAGCTACAGCTTTACCCATGTGTCTTTCTTTCTTTTCATCCCCTTGGTACTTTCTTATTAAGAAGACCTGAAAAGTGACCATGCTACAGAATGGCATTCATGGCATCAAAGATGAAGAAACACAACAAAGAGGCTAGGTTACTAGCCTCTACAGAATAAAATGACTCCTACAACACTCCTTGCCGTTTGAAAAATATAGAGCCCGTTTGGTGGTTTGAATAAGAAGGGTTTCCATAGACTCATGTTTGAATATTTGAGTACTTGGTTACAAATTGGTAAAACTCTTTGGGAATAATTAGGAAATGTGGCCTTGTTAGGAGATATGTATTACTGAGGGTGTTTTGAAGTTTCAAAAGAATTATACCATTCCCACTTATACATTCCTTGCCTCCAACTTGGAGAACAAGTTATGAGCTTTCATCTCTTCCTCCATGCCTGTGTTCTGTCATCATTGACTCTGAAACTGTAAACTGTAAATTAAACCCTACTTCTGATACCAACTTCTGATTTATTTATTATTTACTTTTTTTTTTTTTTTGGTTTTTCAAGACAGGGTTTCTCTGTGTAGCTTTGCGCCTTTCCTGGAACTCACTTGGTAGCACAGGCTGGCCTCAAATTCACAAAGATCCGCCTGCCTCTGCCTCCCGAGTGCTGGGATTAAAGGCGTGTGCCACCACCGCACGTCTATTATTTACTTTTCTATTGCTGTGATAAAACACCATGACCAAAGCAGTTAATGAAAGAAAGCATTTCATCTTTGATTGATCACTCTATTGTGCAAAAAAAGAAAGAAAAAATTCTGTGGGCACCAAATGCTCCATCATTTGCACCAATTAAATTTGAAAAGGCATAATTTTTTGGTATATATTAATTATACAAATAAATTGATTTCATTGTGACATTTTCATATATGCTTACCTTGAACAAATCAGCAGCAGTAAATTTTTAGGAAATATTTCCACATTATTATGACCCAAGCAGGTCCTTCTGTGTTTAGTTTTCTAGGTATATGTAGATATATTTCAGACAGATAGGTAGTCTTCAAACACTTCAAAGACCTAAAGAATATGGCATTTAAAATGTTTTAAAAATTTAGCCTTTCTGGACAATGAGACATGTCTGCTCCTGGCAGCACCAATTTACTTCAGAGAGGAGGATGCGCATCAAAGACACTCTATATGGAGTTTATCTTCTTTGCAAAAATAGCCATTTGGGCAAAAAACTGTTCTTGCCTGGACTGCTTGAAAAAAATATATCAACTGGACATGCAGGACTCATACGAAGGTGACCACTGAACTTTTCTTGGCAAAAATGGTCCTTCAGGTTCCTGCTATGCAGAGAAAACTGCCAGACATTCTACAGGACACAGAGAAAAGTGACTGAGAGACTCTAGGTCTGTGGGCTGAAGACAGATGTCCCAACTTTACAAAAGAACTTTGGCTGGGCAGTGGTGGCACATGCCTTTAATCCGAGCACTTTGGAGGCAGAAGCAGGCAGATCTTTGTGAGTTCGAGGTCAGCCTGGTCTACAGAGCAAGATCCAGGAAAGGCACAAAGCTACACAGTGAAACCTTGTCTCGGAAAAAAAATAAAGAACTTTGGATGACTGTCCAGGATGCCAGCTGTCTCTGTCTACTCTCACAAGATTCCCAAAAGTTGCTTGTGTCCTCCCATTTCTCAGGATCTGAGGTCTTTGATGTAGTTTAAGACCAGATAGTCATAATTTCCTATAATCTAACTTCTCTGATAAAAGATAAGTTAGATATAAAACCTTAGACTCACAAGTATAGGACTGATAGGATATCTTCTTTAATTTTGCCAAATACAAATAGACTAGATATTATAAATATTGTAACTGTAATTCTTGCTTCATAATTGTTTTGTTATATGTAATTTTACTATGTTAAAGTTAAAAACAGGCGCGGTGGCAGCAGGCAGAGGCAGACAGGCCCGGTGGTGGCCCACAGAAGCAGGCAGGCCTGGCAGAGGCAGGCAGGCACTGCAGAGGCAGACAGACATGGCGGCAGCCAACAGAGGCAGACAGGCCTGATGCGGAGGCAGGCAGGCGGCCGAAACACAGTTGCAATAAAGACCAGAAACTGAGCTATTACCCGCTGAAGAGTTAGTGAAAACAAGCTCTTAATCAAGAGCTTGGAACAGGGACACCTTTAATCCCAACACCTGGGGAAGAAGCTATCTCCATGGGATGGAACCAGAACGAATCTGAACACTTTGTCTGAGGCCAACCCAAGGACCAGCTGCTGACCCTGCGAAACCCAACAACTTGGAGGTGTTGGTGAGACTAC
Organism: Peromyscus nudipes; assembly: GCA_902168325.1. Lineage (NCBI taxonomy): Eukaryota > Metazoa > Chordata > Mammalia > Rodentia > Cricetidae > Peromyscus > Peromyscus nudipes. Next base: position 33,861 of record CABHPH010162295.1, on the reverse strand, counting down.
CCTGCTCAGCTGAAATCCATCCAGTAGAGGATTCAGATCCCTACAGTTTGAAGTCTGAGGAAACAAGATCAGCTGAGGAGTTGACAAATGAGCAAAGTGTGACCTGAGAACACAGAAGAAGGCGCCGCACAGCCACCAAACCAGATCACCAGAATCATAAGTATATGCTTCAACGACTGAGATCAGCTGCTCCCAAAGAAACAGCCCAACAGGACCAATTTAACCAAGAACTCCTAGTGAACCAAGACTAAAAATTAGAACAAGAGAGGCACTGTCAGACACAGACGCCCCCTGCACCAAGTGCAAAAATACAGGCAATAACATAAAGACCTATATGGCAACATCAGAAACCTGTAAGACCTGAAAATACCAACACAGAAGAAACAGAAGAAATCACTCTTAAAAATGACTTTAAGAAGATGATAGAGGCCCTTAAAGAGGAAATGAAAATCTCCATTAAAGAGGAAATAAAAATTCCCTTAAAGAGGAAATGAAAAACTCCATTAAAGAGGAAATAAAAAATTCTTTTAAAAAGGAAATGAAAAACTCCATTAAAAAGGAAATAAAAAATTCCCTTAAAGAGGAAATGAAAAACTCCATTAAAGAGGAAATAAAAAATTCTCTTAAAGAGGAAATGAAAAACTCCATTAAAGAGGAAATGAAAAACTTCCTTAAAGAGGAAATAAAAAATTCCCTTAAAGAAATGGAAGAAAAAGCAAACAAAAAATTGGAAGAAATCAAAGAAAGCCAAGAAAATATAATTAAACAGATGAAAGAAACATTCCAAGATCTGAAAAATGAAATTGAGACAACAAAGAAAACACAAGCTGAGGGAATGCTGGAAATAGAAATCCTGACTAAACGAACAGGAACTACAGAAACAAGCATAACCAACCGAATACAAGAGATGGAACAGAGATTCTCTGACACTGAAGACACAATAGAGAAAATAGATTCATCAGTTAAAGAAAACACTAAAGACAAAAAAGTCATAACACAAAACGTCCAAGAAATCTGGGACACCATGAAAAGACCAAACCTAAGAATAATAGGGATAGAAGAAGGAGAAGAATACCAACTCAAAGGCACAGAAAATATATTCAACAAAATCATAGAAGAAAACTTTCCTAACCTAAAGGAAGAAATACTTATGAAGATATAAGAAGCTTACAGAACACCAAATAGACTGGATCCAAAGAAAAAGTCCCCTCGCCACATAATAATCAAAACACTAAACACACAGAACAAAGAAAAAATATTAAGAGCCGCAAAGGAAAAAGACCAAGTAACATATAAAGGCAAACCCATCAGAATAACACCAGACTTCTCAATAGAGACTATGAAAGCTAGAAGGTCCTGGACAAATGTTATGCAGACACTTAGAGACCATGGATGCCAACCCAGACTATTATACCCAGCAAAACTCTCAATCACCATAGGCGGAGTAAACAAAATATTCCATGATAAAACCAGATTTAATCAATACCTGTCCACAAACCCAGCCCTACAGAAAGCACTAGAAGGGAAAATCCAACCCAAAGAAGCTATACACATCCATGAAAACTCAGGCAATAGATAATCCCACACCAACATACATCATAGAAGGACAACACAAGACAACCACAAAAAATAACAGGAATTAACAATCACTGGTCATTAATGTCCATCAATATCAATGGTCTCAACTCACCTATAAAAAGACACAGGCTAACAGAATGGATAAGAAAACAGGATCCATCCATCTGCTGCATAGAAGAAACACACCTTAACTTCAAAGACAGACACTACCTTAGAGTAAAGGGCTGGGAAAAGGCTTTCCAAGCAAATGGACCTGAGAAACAAGCTGGTGTAGCTATCCTAATATCTAATAAAATAGACTTCAAACTAAAATCAATCAAAAGAGATCAGGATGGACATTACATATTTATCACAGGAAAAAATCCACCAAGATGAAGTCTCGATTTTAAACATTTATGCCCCAAATACAGAAACACCCACATTCATAAAAGAAACACTACTAAAGCTTAAAGCGCACATCAAACCCCACACATTAGCAGTGGGAGATTTCAGCATACCACTCTCACCAAAAGACAGATCTACCAGACTGAAACTTAACAAAGAAATAAAGGACCTAACAGATGTTATGACTCAAATGGACTTAATAGATATCTATATAACATTCCTTCCTAACACAAAAGAATATACCTTCTTCTCAGCACCCCATGGAACCTTCTCAAAAATTGACCACATGCTTGGCCACAAAACAAATCTCAACAGATACAAAAAAAATTGTAATAACCTCCTGTATCTTATCAGACCACCATGCCTTAAAGTTAGACTTCACCAACAACAAAAATTATAGAAATCCTACAAACTCATGGAAACTGAATAATGCCCACCTGAAACATCAATGGGTCAAGGAAGAAATAAAGAAAGAAATTAAGGATTTCCTAGAATTCAATGAAATGAAAGTACAACATACTCAAACTTATGGGACACTATGAAAGCATTGCTAAGAGGAAAATTCATAACTTTAAATGCACACATAAAGAAGATCGAGCAATCCCATATCAATGAATTAACAGCACAACTGAAAGCTCTAGAATAAAAAGAAACAAACTCATGCAGGAGAAATAGACGCCAGGAAATAATCAAATTGAGGGCTGAAATCAACGAAATAGAAAACAAGAGAACAATACAAAAAAATCAATGAAACAAAGAGTTGGTTCTTTGAAAAAATCAACAAGATAGACAAACTAACCAAAAGGCAAAGAGAGAGCACCCAAATTAACAAAATCAGAAATGAAAAGGGAGACATAACAACAGACAAAGAGGAAATCCAGAGAATCATCAGATCATCAGTACTTCAAAAACCTGTACTCCACAAAAAATGGAAAACCAGGAAGAAATGGACAATTTTCTGGATAAATACCACATACCAAAGTTAAATCAAGACCAGATAAACCATTTAAATAGACCAATAACCCCTAAAGAAATAGAAACAGTCATCAAAAGTCTCCCAACCAAAAAAAGCCCAGGACCAGATGGTTTCGTGCAGAATTCTACCAGACTTTCAAAGAAGAACTAATACCAATACTCTTCAAATTGTTCCACACAATAGAAACAGAAGGAACACTACCAAACTCTTTTTATGAGGCTACAATTACCCTGATACCCAAGCCACACAAAGATGCAACAAAGAAAGAGAACTACAGACCAATCTCCCTCATGAACATTGATGCAAAAATACTCAACAAAATATTGGCAAACCGAATCCAAGAATACATCAAAAAAAAATTATCCATCACGACCAAGTAGGATTCATCCCAGGGATGCAAAGATGGTTCAACATATGGAAATCTGTCAATGTAATACACCATATAAACAAACTGAAAGAAAAAAAACACATGATCATCTCATTAGGTGCTGAAAAAGCCTTTGGCAAAATCCAACACCCCTTCATGATAAAAAGGTCTTAGAAAGATCAGGAATACAAGGAACATTCCTAAACATAATAAAGGCAATTTATAGCCAAGAGCGAACATCAAATTAAATGGAGAGAAACTCAAAGCGATATCACTAAATTCAGGAACAAGACGAGGCTGTCCACTCTGCCCATTTTTATTCAATATAGGACTAGAAGTTCTAGCTAGTGCAATAAGACAACAAAAGGAAATCAAAGGGATACAAACTGGAAAAGAAGAAGTCAAACTTTCACTATTTGCAGATGATATGATAGTATGCATAAGTGACCCTAAAAACTCTACCAGGGAACTACTACAGCTGATAAACTCCTTCAGCAAAGTGGCAGGATCAACTCAAAAAAAATCAGTATCCCTCCTATACACAAATGATAAAAGGGCTGAGAAAGAAGTCAGGGAAACATCACCCTTTACAATAGCCACAAATAATATAAAATACCTTGGGATAACACTAACTAAACAAGTGAAGGACCTTTTTGATAAGAACTTTAAATCTCTAAAGAAAGAAATTGAGTATTATTCTTTCCAGGTCTGTGAAGAATTGTGTTGGTATTTTGATGGGGATTGCATTGAATCTGTAGATAGCTTTTGGTAAAATTGCCATTTTTACTATGTTAGTCCAGCCTATCCATGAGCATGGGAGATCTTTCCATTTTCTGACGTCTTCTTCAATTTCTTTTTTCAGGGACTTGAAGTTCTTGTCATATAGGTCCTTCACTTGCTTGGTTAGTGTTACCCCAAGGTATTTTATATCATTTGTGGCTATTGTAAAGGGTGATGTATCTCTGATTTCCTTCTCTGCCTCTTTGTCAATTGTATATAGGAGGGCTACTGATTTTTTTGAGTTGATCGTGTATCCTGCTATGTTGCTGAAGGTGTTTATAAGCTGTGTCAGTTCCTTGGTTGAATCTTTGGGGTCACTCAAGTATACTATCATGTCATCTGCAAATAGGGAAAGCTTGACTTCTTCCTTTCCCATTTGTATCCCCTTAATCTCCTTATGCTGTCTTATTGCTCTGGCTAGAACTTCAAGTACTATATTGAATAAGTATGGGGAGAGTGGACAGCCTTGCCTTGTTCCTGATTTTAGTGGAATTGCTTTGAGTTTCTCTCCATTTAATTTGATGTTGGCTGTTGCCTTGCTGTAAATTGCCTTTATTATGTTTATGTATGTTCCCTGTATTCCTGATCTCTCCAAGACCTTTATCATGAAGGGGTGTTGGATTTTGTCAAATGCTTTTCTGCATCTAATGAGATGATCATGTGGTTTTTTTCTTTCAGTTTGTTTATATGGTGTATTACATTGACGGACTTTCGTATGTTGAACCACCCTTGCATCTCTAATGGAAGGATTTCCCATGCTCATGGATAGGTAGGATTAACATAATAAAAATGGCAATCTTACCAAAAGCAATCTACAGATTCAACACAATCCTCATCATAATCTCAACACAATTCTTCGCAGACTTGGAAAGAAAAATACTCAACTTCATATGGAAAAACAAAAGACCCAGGATAGCTAAAAGAATCCTATATGATAAAGCAACCTTTGGAGGCATTACCATCCCTGACCTCAAATTCTACTATAGAACTGTAGTAATAAAAACAGCTTGGTACTGTTGTTCATATAAAAACTGACATACGGACCAATGGAATCGAATTGAAGACCCTGACATTAATCCATGCACATATAAACACCTGGTTTTTGACAAAGAAGCCAAAACTATACAATGGAAAAAAGAAAGCATCTTCAACAAATGGTGCTGGCATAACTGGATGTCAATATGTAAAAGATTACAAAGAGATCCATATCTGTCACCATGCACAAAACTCAAGTCCAAGTGGATCAAAGACCTCAACATAAATCCAGCTACACTAAACTTAATAGAAAAGAAAGTAGGAAGTACTCTTGAATGCATTGGCACCAGAGACCATTTCCTAAATATAACATCAACAGCACAGATCCTGAGCACAACAATTAATAAATGGGACTTCTCGAAATTGAGAAGCTTTTGCAAGGCGAAAGACACAGTGAATGAGACAAAAAGACAGCCAAAAGAATGGGAAAAGATCTTCACCAACCCCACATCTGACAGAGGATTGATCTCCACATTATATAAAGAACTCAAGAAACTAGACATCAAAATACTAAACAATCCAATTAATAATGTGCTATAAGAGCTAAACAGAGAATTCACAAAACAAGAATCACAAATGGCTGAAAGACATTTAAAGAAATGCTCAACATCCTTAATCATCAGAGAAATGCAAATCAAAATGACTCTGAGATAACACCTTACACCTGTCAGAATGGCTACGATCAAAAACACCAATGACAATCAATGTTGGAGAGGATGGGGAGCAAAGGGAACACTCCTCCACTGTTGGTGGGAATGCAAGCTTGTACAATCACTGTGGAAATCAGTATGGCAGTTTCTCAGAAAATTAGGAATCAAACTACCTCAAGACCCAGCCACCCAAGGAATGCTGATTCATACCATAAAGATACATGCTCAGCTATGTTCATAGCAACACTATTTGTAATAGCCAGAACCTGGAAGCAACCTAGATGCCCGTCAACTGAAGAATGGACGAAGAAAATGTGGTACATATACACAATGGAGTACTACTCAGCAGAGAAAAACAATGAAAGCATGAAATTTGCAAGCAAATGGATGGAACTAGAAAATATCATCCTGAGTGAGGTAACCCAAACACAGAAAGACAATCATGGTATGTACTCACTCATAAGTGGATTCTAGATAGAAAATAAAGATCAATCAGATTACAACCCACAGAACCATGGAGGCTATATATATATAGCATGGAGGTCCCTAGGAAGACTGTGGCTTATAATAAATTTCGGTTTTACTCAATCACTGAGCAAGCCTCAATGAAACATCTTACTATTGAGATAAGAATACATACACTATCAAGCTGATAATAGAAAAATAAATTAATTAATTAATTTTAAACAATAAAAAATAAATAAATAAAAGAAAAATTTGAAATATTGAACAAACAAACAAACAAACAAACATTTTACTAAAGCAAAAAAAAGAGATAACTAGGGACTCATCATTCCTCTCCACATTCTATTCTTTCCCTTGCTTTATATATTTTAATTTTTTTATCGGTGGATTCTGCTTGAGTTTATCCATGGATTCTGATGGAATATCCAAAGCAGATAAGCACTGGAGAGCTCCTGTTGCAAATCACCCTCTAGAGTGATGGAAGGATCTTTCTACCAGCACGTGGAGGAGACCCAACCTAGTGTTGGTGTGGCCCCGGGGATCTGTTTATGTCTTTCCTCAGGACAATGAGGTTCCTCTTTGGATTCCTGAGCATTGAATGCGCCCTGTGGCTGCTGCTGAAGCCCAACATGACAGAGACCTAATGGGTCTTCATGAAAAAAATCTACCCTTCTGATTCCAATGGAGATTGAGAGCCCAACATCGCCAGCTTTGGCAAGCATTAATGTAAGCCTAGGAAATGTAACCATGAGATTGGATTCTCCAGAAGAGCTGCCAGCTAAAGTCGTGCTAGGGTCAAGAAAAATGGGCCTTGGCGGTACATGTTACTGGAGTTTTATCCATGCCAGTGGATGTCCACACAATCCAGAAGAGAATTTGACATTGTTGCAGCTACTGTTGCTGTTATAGCAATGGTGCCCACCACTGCTACTCTTTCTGGGATTACCATTTCATAATTACTTACTACAGCTAGCACAATGGAGACCCTGGCAACAAAACTAGCTACCACAGTTAGTTAATCTTTCATTCTATTGGGCATGATAAATTTAATTCAGTAGTTATATACATCTCAATTGGCTTTGAAAATTATAAATTTATAAACTCAAGTTCCATTTGCTTTTGGGATACTGCATTACAAGGACACCAACATACAGTATGGCTCGTTAAGGAAGGGAATGGCTCAGTTGCCTTTAGCCTACTGGCTATGAGTGACATAGGACCTCTGTTGGTCCTTTCTGTATCGAACACACAGATTGCAAGCCCAGTGCCACTTTGAGATCTTTGGCAGCAATTAACTATGCAGCTCATGCATGATTGAGCCTGTATGAAAATGAATATTCAGAGATGGGTAATGCCTGGGGGGCACTCACCAACCTAAGACAGAGCACCTGTGTGGCCTGGGCAGGCATCTCCATGATGGGTAAGGTGACCTGCTGATGCCCCACGCAACCCAAGTCAGAAGTTCATTTTTTAATAAAAGGGGGACCTGTAGGGCCCTGGCCCCCATTTCAGGTAACTGCTGCCTTGCTTGTGGACCTTGACCTTGATATCCTCGCTAAATTCCCTGCCAGGTTCCACCCTCCTGAATGGTTAAGGGAAGTTCCTTGTCTGTGTATCCTGAATAATGGGCGTTAACAGATTAGAAGCAAGATTGTAAAACATCAGTAGCGAACTTCTGCCCTCTGGGGTCCTCCCATTGTGCTGTAAGCCTGTATTTAAGACCTCCTCCCCCATTCAATAAATGACATCCAGCATTTAAAACTATATATATATATATATATATATATATATATATATATATAATTGAATGAATATTGTGAATGTAATCTATGAATACCACAAATGTGATTAATATCATGAGTGTAATTAATGAATATCATGAGTATAATATAAAAAAGAAAAAAGAAAAAAAACAAAAACAAAAAAAACCTTCCTTTTTGAAAAAAAGAAAAGGGGGAGTGCTGTGAATGATTGATTGATAAATAAAATGCTGATTGGCCAGTACCCAGGCAGGAAGTACAAGCAGGACAAAGAGGGAGGAGAAAGATGGGAAGTTGAAGGCTGAGGCAGGGAGATGCTGCCAGCTGCCATGATGAGAAGCAACATGTAAAGATACTGGTAAGCCATGAGCCACGTGGCAACTTATAGATTAATAGGAATAGGTTAATTTAAGATATAAGAACAGCTAGCAAGAAGCCTGAGCCTTTAGGCCATACAGTTTGTAAATGATATAAGTCTCTGTGTGTTTACTTAGGTCTGAGGGCCGTGGGAGCAGGGCAGGAACTGGATAACTTCAGCTACACTTCTGAGTCTTTAGTTCTTTATTTTAAGTGACACAGGATCTAGCTTTCTGTCCTTGTACATCTCCCAATCTCTACTTAATTGCTTACAACTAGTGTCTTCATACTTTTCAATAATAGTTTGGAACATAAGTTTCTCCTGTTCTGCACCAAATGAAATTGTTTCCTTTTAAAGTATCTGATGGAATCCTATCTTAAGTTTTCATGTCTTCCTGGGAAATCCCTTATGCCACTGGACCAGAATGTAGTTGGAGACACTAGTCACTTTTTGATATGTACCTGTTCTGCAATGCCTTATGGGTTTTTGCACAAAGTGTTGACCTTATTATCCTCTCCTAGCATTGGACCACTAATACACTGGGAATAAGGAAATCAGGGTCCCAGTATTTGAGGCCAGCAATATTTTACATGCAGTTTCTAGCCCACATCTTGTATGGGTGAATAGAGGAAGTGAGGCCCAGACCTGAAGTTTTTCTTTACTAGAATGGAGATGCTCCCAAAAAGAGCTATCCAAGATGAGAAATGTTGTTTGTTTGATTCTCCAAAAAAGAATATGTGGCCTCAACTTGGAGCTAGGTGGAAAGTGATTACTGTATTCCTGACTGCACTAGGGAAGGAAAAGCATTTGTTATATCATAGTGAGTTGGTGTAGTAGTTGTTTGTAACCCAAATGTAGACTCCCAACTTTGTTATCAAGATCTGCCATAGTCCTGAAATCTTTCTTCATTGGATTTATGCCATTTAGAATAACTTACAGTGATTTCATATTCTTATTTATTTTGATTGTTTATTTCATTATTTCCCCTATATGATTATTTTATTGTGCCTTTTGGAAGTCATTGTCCTAACATTCTTAGTCTCATGACTTTACACACACTAAGTTTCATACATCCCATGCTTTTTCATCATATACTCCACTATCTTATTTTCTAACTATATAGTCACTCTGCATAGATATGACTCAACTTCTTCTGGGCCAAATATATCACTTCAGTGTAACTCTATCTCCTCATCAACACCAGCATGTGATTCAAGATCAATGTTCCCTCGTTGTAATTGTTTATGTCTCCCTAAGCCTAGCCCACTTCTGATTTCCCAGTATAAACTAAAGGCAAATGGAATTACTTACTTCATTTTTCAATTCTGGACAAATTTTGAATCTTTATTTCAATATTCAATACAAAAGATTTTTCTCTATTTTTAGAGTCAAATTGCATACCATTTATTGTAGGATATTTTAGTATGTGCTATATACCCACTTCCATATTTCTGATGAAAACCCTTCAGTGGAGATTTTTTTAATACGACTTCATTATAATGCAGTCTGGTCTTTAAAAATCATAATTTTGACAAGGTAAATCATAAGTTCTAGAATTATTGACCTAAACCTCACCTGACAATACTGATTTAATTTATCCAGTAGAATACATGTGGCATAATTAGCTTAAGCATAGCTGACCTGCTCAATGTTTGGGATCTTATTCAAATTTACAAAATTTAAATTTACTTTTAATTGATACATAAAATCATAAAATATGAATATTTTTGGTATCTTGTGATCTGAAAAATATACAGTGTATAATTTATTCGCACCAGGCATATCAGACTGGCCTCAAACTCTCAGAAATCTGCCTCTCTCTGTGCCCTAAGCCCAGGTTAAGGACATATAACACCATGCCCAGTTCAAATAATTTCTGAAATTTCTCTGAATATGCTTCTACCATCTCCTACAACATATTCATGTGAAATGTCATGGTTAGTATAGGTGATTATAAAATAATCTCAGGCAATTCTGAAAAATGTTGAAGATAACCTGTATCTTAAAGCACTAAATATTCTGCTAAAATGTGTCATTGTATAATAATAAAAACATACATATTATATTAGGTTTTTTACTTTAAATAAACAATAAAATTATATATACACAAGGAATTGTTTAAAATAAAATCATACTGGTCTATTCATCAGCAAATGGTTAATTTGTATACATATTTCACATACACATACACACATAAATATACCTATATATATAAAATCACACTTGGCTGAAATGGAATCAGTAGTACAAATGATACAGATCCCTGCATAACAGTAATTCTAGAAAAATATTTCTAGATATCTATCAATACACTTGTTTAGAAACTTCTAGGTGCATTTTAGAACATAAAGTAGCAGGACGTTCCCAGACCTCAAATTAAAATTCACTTCAGTAACTGTAAATGATTCTAAATACATTAAAAATGTAATTTTTGGATGAAGTCCTTGTTATTAAATGAACAACTTTAGTGAATTTTATAAGATTTTTATGACAAAACACATACTTTTGTAACAGACTGTTGCAGATTTATGGGCACAAATATTATATTCAGAGGAAAAATGTCAAACAGGGAGCTGTCTGTAAGAATGTTTAGAAACTAATCTCATGAAGATATGACCCCTGTTGTGAGAGATAAGCCAGTGAGAATTGGAATTCAGTGGTCCTTCTTGTGGCAATTGGAAATAGTTGATTAATTTTGCCAAAAAATGCTATTTCTGAGTGTGTTCTTTCATTATGCTATTCTATTATATAACATATATTAAATATTTTGTGATGTTAACTACTCAACTTTTAAGTGTAAGGCTAAAATTCTCTTTTCGTCAGTTAAAATAAGTAACAATTTTTATATTAATGTTTGTGTTAACAGAACAAAGCACTGTTGCTTCCACTTTCATACAGGGTTGGATTTATGCCAGCTATCTATCTGTGCCTTTTCAATTTTCATTCTGTATTCATTATTACGGCATTTAATTTCCTTGGAAATCTAATCCTGGGCACCAGAGGAAAAACTCATTAGTTACAACTCAATCAAAAAATGCTTTTGTGACAATTTCCATTTTGGAAATAAGAAAGTAAGGTATCAGAAAATGTACTCAAATAGTATGCAAGATTTCATGGAGCTGTAGACACTAAAGAGGTTAAGACTACAGAGTCAAATAAACTTTGGTGACATGCCTTCAGCCAAATACTGTTAATTGTGTTTTGTGAGAAATGTGCCACTCAATTAATAAAACAAGTTAGGTAGGAATTTCAAATTGTTCTCTATCTAAAATGAGAAACTGTCCCTGTTACAAAGTATCCATTCTTCAGTTTATTTTCATTGGAATGTCTCCATGGTTATTGAAATAAGGGAAATGACCACTATAGTAACTGAATAATAAAGACTATGCATTGAGACCTGAAGCATTACAGAGACTTTCAATCTAAGTCTTTCATTTGGTATTATTGCAAATAATTCATATCTAATCTCCCCAGGATAAGTGGGATTCGGCTCCTGCCAGGGTTCTACAGACCCGCCAGTAAAGGCTCACCGGTTAAATACAGGTAATCCAAAAGGTAAGCATGGGACAGCACCTCTCTAAGGAGGACAAATTATTTACATATGTGATAAGACATATGTTGACAAAAAAGGGCTTGAAGGTAACACCAGAGGCTTTGACAGAATTCCTTAAACTTGTGAAGGAACTGTGTCCCTGGCTCACAGAGGATGGCAGCCTGACACTGACAAAATGAAAAAAATAAAAAAGGCTATACACAAAAAAAAAGAGGCACAAAACCTACCATGGATATGTTACTAGGGACAGATAAGTATGCAACGCCTCAGTCTCAGTCTGCCTTGCCTCGTGATGTCTTGGAGGCTATTACCGACAATACAGTCGCTGCTTGGCGTCACATTCCGCCTCCCAGAACAAAAAACATGGTATTGTCAGGGATTATTCAAGGGAATAAAAAAACATATCAAGCCTTTATATCTAGACTTGAGAAAGCAATACATAAAATGCTTCCCCCTTCAGAGGGGACGGATATGCTTCTAAAACAGTTAGCCTGGGAAAATGCCAATACCCTTTATAAAGACTTAATTAGGCCCGTCAGGAAGACAGGGTCATTGCAAGATTACATAAAAACATACATGGATGCCTCACCAGCCGTAATACAAGAAATGGCCTACGCTACAACAATAAAAGAACAACGATTCAGCGCCTATGTTAAAAAAATAAGTAGCGGAGGGGCTGATAGCTCCCCGACCTGTTATAAATATAAAAAATCAAGACATATACAAAAAAATGCTTAAATGCTGAGAATAGAGGAGAAAGAGCTCCTCCTGACATTTGCCCACGATACAAAAAAAAAAAAAAAATTAAAAAAAAATGTAGGTCAAAATTCACTAAGGAGGGAGTTCCCCTTAAGCCCGACAGTCAGACAAAAAACTAGCTTCGGGGCTCCCCCTTAGCCCTGAGAAAAAAAAAGGGAAATGTCCAAAAAAAAACACAGTTAACACCAGGACTCCCATTCCCCTGTGGCCATACCAAAGGATTGGCACATTATAGTCATTGATCTACAAGATTGCTTTTTTACAATAAGATTACAACCTCAGGATTGCCCTAGATTTGCCTTTAGCATACCCTCAGTTAATTTTAAGAGACCCTATAGATGATTTCATTAGAAGGTATTACCCCAGGAAATGAAAAACAGTCCTTCATTATGTCAAAAATTTATGGATATGGCTCTTTCACCAATAAAAAAATTTTTTTCCTCTGCATATATCATTCATTATATGGATGATATATTATTGGCTCATAAAAATAAAGATACAACAAAAAAAATTCTCAAAGAGACAATTAATAGTTTAACAGCTTATGGCCTTGTTATGGCTCCAAAAAAAATTCAAAAAAATAGGCCACTTAGTTATCTGGGACAATGGATAGGGGATAATTATATAACAACCCAAAAGGCATCTATCAAAATAGATAAATTAAAGACCCTCAATGATTTTCAAAAATTGTTAAAAAATATAAATTGGATAAAAAAATATTTAGATGTCACAACAAGACAATTAAGCCCCCTATATCAAATATTACATGGAAAAGCTCACCCAAGGTCAATAAGATACTTAACTCCTGAAGCCTTGCAGGCTTTAAAACATATAGAACAGGCTTTAAAAAGAGCTAAAGTACATCAAGTAGATTATTTGATTCCATGGTATTTAATTATTTTTGCCACAGATTATACTCCAACAGCTTGCCTATGGCAGAAAGGTGTATTGAAATGGCTACACCTACCACACACACATAAGAAGGTACTTACATCTTATCCCTCTCTTTGTGCACAACTTATAGATAAGGACAAAATTAGGTCTAGAAAATTATTTGACAAGGAACCAGCCTTTGTAATTATACCCTATAATAAAAAACAATTAGAGCTCTTATTACAAAAATCAGAAGACTGGTGTCTCTCCTTAATGGGATACCTAGGACAAATCACCTTTCATTACCCCAAAGACCCTCTTATCAAATTCATAAAAAAAGTTCCTCTTATATTTCCAAAAATATGTGTTTCTCAACCCCTAACAGAAGGTATTATGGTTTTTACAGATGGGTCAACAAATGAGAGGTCTGCGATATACTCTAAAGGAAAAAAACCTTTAATAAAAATTGTGCCGCAGACAACAGCTCAACAAGCAAAAATACGTACAGTTCTGCTTGCACTTAGACATTTTCCCCAGACCCTTAATCTTTACACAGATTCAAAGTATGTGGTTAATTTATTTCCTGCCATAGAAACAACAAGTTTAACAGGTTCTTCTACTATTAGGCCTCTGCTTAAGGAACTGCAAGCTCTGTTATGGCAAAAAACAAAAAAACTTTTCATAGGACATATTCGGGGTCATACAGGGTTACCAGGACCCCTGAGCCATGGTAATCATATGGCTGATTTATTAACTAAAATTAATCTCCTTACAATACAGGAGGCACAAAAAAGTCATGCTCTGCATCATCAGAATGCTAATGCATTAAAACAAGCTTTTCAGATAACTAAAAAACAAGCTAGACATATAGTTAAGGAATACGCTCATTGCCCTCCACAAAATCAGAGTCTAAAAATGAGGGTTAATCCTAGAGGATTGAAGCCTCTTACATTATGACAGATGGATGTAACCCATATTCCTTCTTTTGGAAAGATGAAGTATATTCATGTAACAATAGATACATTCTCTCATTTTGTCCATGCGTCTGCCAGATCAGAAAAAACAATAAAGAATGTGATTCAACACCTGATACAATGTTGCATGATCATGGGGAAACCCATGCATATCAAAACTGATAATGCACCTGCCTACACCTCAAAATCTTTTGAGGTATTTTTAGCACAATGGGGGTGTTATATTTTAATAAATAAAGTTGCCTAGGGGTCAGAGCTATTAACAAGCCATAGCCAGGGTCTGGTGAACTAGTAGTGATGAGGCAGTTAGGCAGTTGGGCTTACAACCAATGAGAAGGCAGAACAGAATTCTATAAAAGGACAACCCCCCTTTTTGAGCTGGGTGTCGTTGCTTCAGGGAGTGACTAGCGAACTGAAAGCAGTTAAGGCTCTTAGCTCTGACCTCTTCAGCTTTTCTCTTTACTTGGATAGTGTGTTTCTTTTTTAGCTACAAAGTTGCAACTACATGGGGGATCAGTCACACGACAAAAATTCCCTATAACCCACAAGGACAGGCCATCATAAAAAAAAACTCATCAAACATTAAAATTACAAATAAAAAGATTACAAAATGCTAATTCATATATGTCCCCCCATCATGTTTTAAGTCATTCTTTATTTGTATTAAATCATTTGAACATGGATTCAAATAATAATTCCTCTGCTCTTAAGCATTGGACAGTAAAAGAGACGGCATCATCACTGCCACGAGTACTATGGAGAGACTTGCTTTCGGGATCCTGGAAAGGACCCGACCCTCTGATAACTTCGGGGCGAGGGTATGCTTATATCTTTCCACATGATGCAAAATCGCCCATATGGATTCCAAACAGACTCATCAGACTGACACCACAAAAAAATACAAAAACAAAAGGAAAAGTTGGCGACGTTCCGGCTGACTCAAAAAATAAAGAAGCTAACCCTAAAGCCACAAAAGCTTCCATCATGGACCCAGCTGAGACATCTGACAAATGAAACAAGAGCACTTGCCTCACAACAATGTTCTAACCCTCCTTTAGAAATTTTGTTTGTTGCCATATTGTCCTTGCTCGCTGTAGGGCCTACTACAGCCTCTACCAATCCTTCTACTTATTGGGCTTATATTCCTCGCCCTCCCCTTCTACATGTAGTGGGGTGGTTGGATGTATTATCACTAATTGTATTTCACCAAGAAAAAGACAAAAAATACAGATTATGATGATTGTAAAAAGACCACCTTTTGTAATGATGCCTGTGCAATTACATAATATGACTTGGTATGATAATTCAGTTTTACAGGTATTTAGACAGCTTCATGAATTAATAAGGCCAAAAAGATTTGTTGCAACATTGATATTGGGGATAACAACATTAGTATCTATTATTACCACTTTTGCCATTGCCACCACCACCCTGGTTCAAGAGATTCATACAGCTCAGTTTGTAAATGATTTAAATAAAAATATTTCCTTTACATTATCTGAACAAACATTTATTGATAAAAAATTAGAGACAAAGATTAACATATTAGAGGAAGTAATATTAGCCTTAGGACAAGATATGGCCAATATTAAGAAACTTATAAAAACTAGATGTCATCAAAAATACAAAACCATTTGTATGACTCCGCTTCCTTACAATTCCTCTGAGAATTGGGATAAAGTTAAACATCATTTATTAGGGATATGAAAGGATTCCTCCATTACTCATGATTTAGAGGCTATTCAAAAGGACATATCAGCCATGAGCCAAGCTCATCTACAAGCTGGCTCATTGAATGTTTTAGCACAAAGATTGCAAAAAGATCTTACGGCCATGAATCCCTTGGATTGGATTCAATATTTTATTTTCATAGGCATCCTGGCCTTAATTGTAATTTATGTTATCGTGATTTTCCCTTGTCTCTTCAGGACAATAACCAGATCTCTGGGCAGAGTACGTGAAGACCTATACGCCTTCTGCCTTAAAAACAAAAAAGAGAAAACTGCCACGCCTACAACGATGTCGCCCGCGTGACAAATGCCTTGGATGAGATGGTCACGTGGGAAAGGGGGGTTCGCGGCCCTCGGGTCTATGCCCCCGGCGACCCCTTATTGATCAGCCCGAATCATGGTGCCAGGCTACACAAAACCACAAAAATCTGCTTACAGAGGCTGGCTGGCACTCTGCCTTTTTTTCTTTTTGCAACTGTGACTATTGCTGTTTCCTTATGTATTGATTTCAGGAAGTTAGCTCTCAATGTTTTTGATATGCCCCATAAAAGAGGGTCCTAAAAGTTTGAGAAATTTATAAATGATTTAGAACAAAAAAAACTTATGACTCAAAGGACAAAGATTCTAACAAAGAGAAAATAAAAATAAAAGTCCAGAAACTCATAAGCAATCCACACACACGTAGCCAATAACAGCTACAAGGAGACAGTTACAAAAATTAACCATTCCTACAAAAATTATCCAGGGACAAATAGAGTCTCTCATCAAGGGTCGGTGGTGACAACCCCCTAACTTTAATCCTAGATATAATAATTGTTTAGAGCCATTGCCCTTTATGGAAGCTTATGATAAACATAGAAACCAATGGATAAATCATAATAATATAAAAACAAAATGACATAAGTTATAGTTCATAAAAAGATTAGCTAGGTCCCAACCCCCCTGGTGCCTTCTTACCCACAAACAAAGGTTTAATATTTTCACATAAATGAAACCATGGTTAAAACAATGGTAAAAAGGGTTTAATTTTGATACAAAACAAAGGTCTAATAATTATATAAAAAAAAACTTTAGCTAGGGCCGTAATAGTCTCTGTCTGGATGAGAAACCACAAAAAAAAAAAAAATACAGTCTATGCTCATGAGGTCTGTTGATCATTCTGAGAAAATTATGTCACTACATTGTTGATTCTATGTTTAACATTCTGCTGGCCGATTGCCATGCTTCCTCAATTGACTACATAAAATTCACTGCTTGGTCTGAGTAAAATTGCAACAGTTTCACAACATACTCTGGTGTCTGTGTCTGTCTGTCATCGCCGAATCCCACTTATCCTGAGTACCTTCACCCCGTTCTCCCTCGGTCTGGTGGCCCTACTGAAACCCAGTCCGCAACACCTCCTCTCCAAAAGAAAAATACTGTGTAGAAACAATGAAAACAAGGATGATTTTTACTCACAGCCTTAGTTTTTTCTTGTACATGATTTTAGACATTAATTCCAGTTAGCTTTTCAATCTACCATCTAGAAGATAAAATGTCCCCCAAAGGAAACTGGAAACATGGAGAAACAGAGAGTAGAAAAAAACTAGAAAAGAACTAGCCAAGCAGTATACTGCATGTGCCCCAAAGTTAAACCTTTCCATGGCCATGAGACCACAGTCATACCTCATGTAACTGTGACAAACAGTTGGATGAATAAGATAAAACATAGAGACGTGATGTTCTGTAGAGCAATGTGTGCTGCTTTCTTCAGAAGTGGACAAAGAAAGGGTTGTGTGTAACTCCAGCTTTTTTTCTATGCTGTTTTCCTACAAACATATTAAAGCCTCAAACTATGTTCATATATCTCATAAATTTCTAGTACAAAAGGTAAATAAGGCTCTTTTAGAAGTATTAGAAAAACCAAAACAGGATTTTAAAGGAATCTTTAAGTTTATAAAATTCATTCTCAATTTATTAAAGACTGAGTCCAATATTTAAAACTAAACCCAACATAAGTAGTATCATCTATATGGAGTCATGCCATAAATATAATTTTGTAGTGTGGTTATTTCACTTTTAAAATAATACAAATATTTTGTTTTATTGAGACCAT
This sequence comes from Peromyscus nudipes, assembly GCA_902168325.1. Lineage (NCBI taxonomy): Eukaryota > Metazoa > Chordata > Mammalia > Rodentia > Cricetidae > Peromyscus > Peromyscus nudipes. Next base: position 15,524 of record CABHPH010162295.1, on the reverse strand, counting down.
CTGAAATTTACTTGATGTGTAATTAACCCTCTCTTTATAAAGATTAATCAGATTCTCTTCTTTAAATGTTTTCCTTGTAAGTTATAGTTGAATTCCCACAAAGGAAAATTATTCATCACAGACAGTAGACAGGCCTCAGAGTGATGGTAGAGCTGTGGAGTTATTGAAGGCTTTATAGCCCATGAAACAGTATTGTAGCTAGAGTTTTCCTGCCTGGCCCACAGTCAGCACAAATCTCTGCCACCCGCCAGTCCCACAGCCTCTCAGACCCAACCAAGTAAACACAGAGACTTATATTGTTTAAACTATTTGACTAATGGCTCAGGCTTCTAGCTATCTAGTTCTTACATCTTAAATTAATCCATTTCTATAAATCTATACCTTGCCACATTGCTTGTGGCTTACCGGCATCTTCACATGCTGTTTGTCATGGTGGCGGCTGGCAGTGTCTCCGGCTCAGCCTTCCACTTCCCAGAATTCTCTTCTCCTTGTCCCGCCTATACTTCTTCCTGCCTGACCACTGGCCAATCAGTGTTTTATTTATTGACCAATAAGCAACATGTTTGACATAAAGACCATCCCACAGCACCTCCTTTTCTGGACCCATTCTCTAGCTAAGGAGAGGGATCTACATCTATGAAGCACCTTTGGTGAGCCACTTCAGTCTTCAAAATGGCATCAAATGGTACATAGTGTTTAATGCTTTTTTTTTTAAATTAAAATCTTTCCAACTCAGTTAAATTAAACGACACCAATGCCATTGTATTTTCCTTTCTTTCTATTTAACAATGACTGAAATATTCTAACAGAATCTAAATAATTATGAGAAATTTGCATCACAGTGTTTCCAAATGAATATACATTTGATTATTATTTAAAACTTGCTATCAAAGGTCTGAAGGCAAATAGAGGCTGGGGTAACATACACAGAATTTTATATGTACAATCACAAACAATAATTGTGAATATGTGTACATAACATTTTGTAATAGGAAATATTTACATGCATATAGTAATAACATTAATATTATATAATAACCAGGTTTTAATTTGTATTTTTACATTTATAAAACTTAGAATGGGGTTTAGCAATAAGCAACTATCTAAAAAAATATACTAAAAAGTTGACTCATTTTAATCTATAAAATATTTTGAATTCTCAAAATGAAGTATTCAAATGCCAAATGCTGAGCAGCTGAAAAGCATTAAGGACTGGATGTTTTCATTTACTCACATTTGTTAGAATTAAAGCCACTAAATATTCATTACACAACTCTCCAGAGTACAGATATGCCTTTGCTGCTATAAATTATTTCATACCGATCTGCAAGTCTAATATCCTTTTTATAAGAAATGTATTTTAATTGAACCAAGGTGTTTTAAAGGCATACGTTTTTCAAAGACTATTTCTGAACCTTTTATTTCCGCTAATGATTATAATGGCAATTTATTATTTATTAACAATGATCTGTAGTAAAAACGCAAAAACTTCCTACAACCCAGCAATAAACACACCAATTATAGCAACCATATCGATACTTTAAAGGTAGAATTTTATTTTTTTGGTACTATTATTTCACTATAATGATACTTAGAAATTTTATATTTCCTAAGAATCCTGAGTATGAAATTTGCTTTACATTGTTTGTCTTAGTAAGAGTTTCTATTGCTATAATGAAATACTAAAAGCAACTTTAGGAGGAAAGGGTTTATTTGGCTTACACTGCCATATTGCTGTTAATCACCAAAGAAAGTCAGGACAGCAACTCAAACAGGGGTGGAATGTAGAGGTCAAATCCAATGCAAAATGGAGCAGTATTGCCTACAGGCTTTCTTATCGTGGCTTGATCAACCTGCTTTATTATATAATTAATCACTGGCACAGGAGTGGCACCACTCACAATGATCTAGGCCTTCCACGATCAATCTGAAATTAAGAAAATGCCTCACAGGCCTGCCTACAAGATGATTTTATGGGAGGATTTTCTTAAATGAGGTTCCCTCCTCTCGGATGACTTCAGCTCATGTCAAGTTGAAGTATCAAAAAAGCTACATGCTTAGTCCCCCAATAGCAAAAGAATGAGGGGATCTGAAGTAATAGGTATGATGAAAAGTAGTAAATGGGCACAGAATAAAGAGCCAGAAACTTCAAAAGTAAAGTATAGAGACAAAATTTGAAAAAGACCCAGGCCAAGAGAAAATAAAACAACCAAAAGTGTGTGCGATTTTGAGGATACATATGTTTTGGGAAAGAAAACGTATCCAGTATTCCAAGGAGCTGCCAATATGCTGTGGAGAAAAAAGGTCTTGTACATATGCTGACCTGTTTAAGTGTTTATCCAGCCTTTCTCCCCTTGCTTTAATGAAAGCAGGCATGCTATGAAGGAAAGAGCAGAATATATAAAGTGGTAGTTACTGAGCTGATAAGGATGCATCTTACTTTCATTAATGCAAACAGTGTGGTGGACCTCTCAGAGATTCATTCTATCAGCAATCATTTTCCATAGTGGAGACACAAAAATTGAGCTTTAAATGAATTCAGGTCCAAATGCTATTAAGCAGCTTGGCTAGGAAGCAAATTTAGGACCTTCTAGGTGCAAAGCAAAACTGTCATCACTGTCATTCCTCAAAAGCTTGTATTTTTCATCTTCTAACTTTATCTTTTAATAGTACATATGAAAAATTTCTCATCTTGTTCTTGAACTTATAATACAGTAGACATTGGGAAAGACTAATGAAAGTAAGTATTAAAACTTACAACAATCTGAGTGGGACAGAGGTGTGACATGGTACTAACCATTCTTCCTAGACAATCTTCTGGGTTTTTAAGATGTAAATATCTGCCTTCAGTGACTACTGTCTAACAAGGAAGACTAATGTGCAAGAAAGAAAACTACAGACAAGCCTATCACTGAACAGATGACCCAACCTTCTGTACTATGAGAGACACACTAATCTGAGCATCTGCATACAGCAGAGGCTCAATAGCATCACACAGGTGACATGTGAATACCCAACACAGGAGAGAATGCAGTTAGACCTGCAAGAGCTGTGTGCCAACAGAAATGTGTGCCAGCAGAAAGAGCAGAGAGTTCAAAGAGAAATACTGAGTATCTCTTTATTTTCATCCTTTAGTGAAATAAAAGTGACATTTGACCTATAAGGACTCTTGTACTGATCAGTGCCCACACTAGCAGACCAGCATCTTAATTGTAGAGTGTCTTCTTGTGATAGTTTCTTATCTAATGCTTCTTTTTGAAGCAAACAACAAACCAAACCTTCTCATTTAACCTACACATTATTCAGTCTGGAAAGAGGAAATGTTAGCATTATCCTATTGGCCTCAGTCTTAGAAGCCTGGCTTCATTATATCCATGTGTTGTGGATGGTATTTGGGTGTAAAAATATCCGTGTACCAAAAGGAAAAATCCCCATAAGTAAGTTTTCAGATTATTCTGTTTGCAGTGTCTTCTTCCTTCTTTTCATTATTATTCTAATCACAAGGAGATTAATTTTGCCACAAGATCCTGCCATGATGCCAACCTTGCATTTTCCCAAGGCCATATTTCTAAGGAATATTTCTATTTCTAAAGATTTATTGCAAGTCTTCACAATTGTTTTGTATATATATGCCCAATTTATGTATTTTTAGTCTAATATATATTATTGAAGATTATTTAAAGCTCATATTTACCTATGCTTTCCAGAACACATGCCCATCTAATCTGTCTAGTTCTATCCTACATTCTCTGTCAGACTCATCTAGTGTTTCTCTTTTCTTTTTTCGGTAGGTTCAGTGAATTGGTCTATGTCTTTACATATTTCATCATTAAATTAATAAATGAAACACACAAATATGTCCATTTTTCTTTGCCAGCAAGAAGTATGAACTGCAAGTTCTGTCCTCTGGTCACAATATGCCCCAACCACTATCAGTAGCCTTCTTCTCTCTACAAAGATCCTTTTGCATGCAGTAATGAAAATTAGGTGAATACAATGGAATTGTTTTCAGCCATAAAGAAGGATTAAATCATGCCATTTATTGGAAAAGTCATGAACTAGAGGTCATTATGTCGAACAAAACAAGCTAGATTCAGAAACACAAATATTATAATTCTTTCTCATATGTGACATTCACATTTAAATTTATGTATACATGTGAGTGTTAATTTGGAGGCATGAAAGCAGAGAGGAGAGAATGAGCAGGAGGAAGAGACAAAGGGGAGTGGGAAAAAGACAGGATAATGAACACGTGACATAAAATGGAAAGGAGAAATGAATTGGGATGAGTAAATTAACCAAAAAAAGAAGTGGGGGAGGACAGAGGAAGAGGGAAAAAACAAATACATTATGTACATGTGCACACAAGTCTATAAAATCCTATCATAAAACTCATCACTTTGTATGATTACTTTGAAAATTAATTCTTATAAACTCAATGGAAACATGTACAAGGAAAAAATAAAAGTAAATGGTAGAATACAACTAATCTTAACACTCAATCATAGCTTGGTTTTTATACACAGACTTGAAGTTAAACTCCTTTTCTGGGCTTTCAGTTCCCCACATGATCATGGCCCAGATTGCCTCTTCTGTACTTCTGACCTGAAGACTGTCCACTAGCTTATTACCTGTGCTATGTTTCCTTAATTTCTCCCTTAATCCTCACATGTATGCTTTGTTCTGTCAATTATATCAAAATTTTTTATCTATTTCCTCAAATAAGGATTTCCTGAGCAAATTTAAGTTACTTTTTTGCTTCATATTTATAAATTCTCTGCATCCTACTCTATACTCATGGATCACCTGCATTCCAACTCTCTGATTATTTCTGGTTAATCCAATCTATCCAAGTCTATACAATAGGATGTATGTTTCACAGAAAGAAAAAAAGACTTATTCATCCTCCTTAACTGCCATAAACTGTGCTTTATGTATATCTGGGAAATACAAGTAAACACATATTCACAGATATTACCCCTTGCTATCCGTCTGTCTCTCTTCATGAAAGTGGCTCAGTTAGAATAGTTTATACAAAAAATCCCTTTAAAAGCAAAAGAGAAAACCAATTTTCCCCTATTTCTTTCTACATTTTTATGTAAATATTTGCACACTGTGCCTTTGAGGAAAGTCATACTTGATTAAAAGTTATAGAAAATGTAATTAAAGTTGCCTGTGATTACAGGGTATATCTATTTGAATAATTGTTCTATAGCAAATTAGAGTGTTCATCTTAAAAATCAAGAGCTGTCAAGGAGGCTAGTAGATTTTCTTTATTATACTCCCTTCCTTCCACATTTTAAAATAAAAATACAAAGAATAAATAACTGATGGGGAAGGAATGGATTATTTAAAAGCAGTTAGTTGAAAAATAAGCAAAATTCAATTTCATGAAACTAATCAACAATAAACAAACACATTCAAATAAAGAATTGCAGAAATATAGGTACTGTAACAAAATTTCCACTGAATAATTTTTCAGAAAGACAGAAACTGTTTGAATTATGTAACAACAAATGAGCATTTATATACTACATAGTTCTTTGTAACCACAGGGTTGGTCAGAACAAAACTACTTAAACTATAAAAATGGCCACATTTTTGAAGACTCCCTGAAAGTTATATGCACAGAGTACTATTGAAAATAAAGATAAATGAAAAATCTCTCTAGAATATTGCTTGACATTCTGGACAGTTGATAGGGCTGAAGATGATGAAGATACTGTAAAAGTTGTGTTTCATCAAGTATATCATTAAATACACTTCGTTAAAAATTAGTAAGGGAAGAGACTTTGTCAGGTGAAAACCACCAGTGACTATTCTGACATAGGTGGATTTTCCCAGTGTGTCTCTTCTGATCCATCATTCCTGGATGTATATCACTAAGCATGCCTGCACATGTTTAGTCCTCTTGCTCATTTTGTAGATTTACTCTACACATGACATGTTTATATCAGAATCTTCCTAGAGGATGTGTTATCTTATTGAGAGACAGGTCTTACATTCTTTACCCCAAATTTCCCAAAGTCACATGACCTAAGATCACATTCATGCACATAATACTTATAAAGACATATTTACCTATTGTCTACAAAATACATTGTGAGAAACTTTGAGCATTACATTCTAATAATATATTTGCAATTTTCCGAAACATAATTTTAAGTAGAATTATTTAATCACATTGCTGCAAATAATTAAAAATTTGGTTCAAAATGTTCATTCTGCATCTGAATGGTAACCACAAGGTCACAAAGCTGCATGAGCTGAACTAATGCAGAAGGGCTGTGTCCTTTAACTTTCCATGCCATCATTGTTGAAGTAGATAATAGCATTTTACCTCAAAAGACCTGAAGATTATTTTACTCCTTGTTAAATATATTAATCTGGGTATATTGTTTCTTCAAATTGCTATATAGTTATTGTATTTTTATTATCCATCTTGCAAAATTCTTAAAAAGATCAAAGATGTGAGTAAAATATATCAGTCCTTTTCATGGCATGAGGCAGGAAACATTACTGTCCACTCACTGAGATTTTGGAGGCTGTAGTAATTTGCTGACTTCCACTCCTTAAGAAGTAAATACATGAATTTTATTAATTAATATTCTCAACCCACAGTTGTTTTTCTTGGTAGTAGAGTTATGCTTGTAGATTAGAAAAGCAGGGCAATTTGGAACTCTGAGCACACATTCAGTAACGTTGGAGAACTTCAGACATATGAATGTAAGTATAAAAACTTGAACTGGAAGATAAAATTAGTGAATCCAGACTGGAAGCAGCCAAGCAGGCTCTCGGAAAGTCAGGTCCTTCTAAATGGTGCTACAGATAAGAGTATACATGTCAAGATTCTTTTCATATTTCAAATAAAAACTGAGAGCCAATGTAGATGCTAAAGCAACTATAAAATACAATCTTGTATACGTTATCAAATAGGGTCAGAATTATTATAGTGCTTGCATTTTTATTTTCTATAAATGTTCCTTTGTTACCTCTGATTTACCAAAGTTTTGATTCAAGTGATTTGATAAATGCTAAGTCATTTGAAAGAATCTTCGTATTTCCAATGTGCTTTTTGTACATTTTAAGAACTTGCTTGAATTATTTGAATTCTTTATGGTATATTGGTGACTTTTTTGTGGATTTGAGACTCATCTAAATGAAGCAGGGAGGTTTTTTTCCTCTAAAGCACAGTTTCTTTCTTTCTACAGCAAGCTGGAAGCTGAATCCTCCCTACATTCACAGTACTACTGGTTTCCCCAGATCTGCTGTTACTTTAAATCAAATTTATTTGTACTTGGCATCACTCTCTAACCACGGATGCCAACTGTTCAAGGTTGGAGGAAGGAGCCATTAGCATTTATAAATAAGCTCTTCTCAGTGCTCACTAGCTGTAGAATCTAGGGCAGAAGAATATATTCTGTAGAGATATGAAAGAACTGTGTAAGTTTGGAACTTAATAATGTGTATGTTTATGTTTCTAATAACATGGATTTTGATAATAGTTATTTGATATGCTCAAGGACAGAAACAATCATCTCACACAACTTTATGTGTCCTGAGTGGGAATCAATGCTCAGATCATACACAGTCAACCAGGTTTAGATATTTAATGAAGCAGAAGCGAGGAACAGAAAGTGATTTTTTTTTAAGAGATCCCACATGCCAAACCTTACAACAGAATCCACTGATGTAAACCATGGTTGAAATTCTTCCTTGGTGCTCACAATTGCCTAATGGCCACCCAGACTCTGTTCTTCAACAAAGAGTCACTGGGAAATTTTTCAAGAAAGTGAGATATGGAGCTGTGATTACTGGAGTTGTTAAAACCATGAACTCTTTTGTAGTCTGACATTATATAGATAAGAAGGTGCATTATGCCACCCACTCCTATCCTCTAATCTTCCTAGGATTGTTTCAAGTGTTCTCATGAATCAGTAAATGTAATAACAATTTGATTATAATAAATAGTAAAACATGACTTAGCAGATAGCTCAGTGGCAGCATGAGAGTGGATGTAAAGAAGAAATGCAGAATAAAAAGTTACTTTCCAATTTTTGAAAGTGTGAATCCACACCACTGTATCATCTCTGTCTCAATAGTACAGTGCCTTCCTTTCTTTGTAAAAGGCCTTAGCACCATTGCAGCAGAAGCAATTTGGAAAACCAAATGATTTAAAACAAATTTGGTCTTAAAATGTATCTAAGTTCTTCAAGTCCCAATACTGTAAATGCTGGGACCTGTGGTTGAACAATCCCAGAGTTCCTATGAATTAATGCTTCTCAAAGAGTTCTATAGACTTAAACTTAATTAAAACGAGAAAATTAAAAAGTGGACTGTGCTTACAAAAAAATTGTTCATCTCATTACAGAGAAAAATAAAAATAATAATGACTTTAATTGAGTTAAGTAGCATCCATCCAAGCCTCTACTCCATTAGTTACCAGGATGGACAAATTATCACATACCTTGTCTCTCATTCTGATTCCATTCACTTGAAAAATGATATTCCAACTGATATTTGGAATCCTGTATATGTTCTCCCACATGCCTTTACTACAGAGTTGTCTAACACCTTCACTTGACAGTCAAGGCTCTCCACTCTCCCATGCACCCTGGATTTGCTCAACTGCCTTGACACTACATTGCCCACAATAAATGTCAATTAAGAATGAAATTCTTATAAATTATAGGAATAAAGATGCACTCCTGTGGTATGAATTGTTCTCCCAGATCTAGATTCACTGTTGCTTGGTCCATCAACCTGCATTAGAGCACACAAAATATGTTTTGTCATATACAGAAGGTTTCTGTTGGAGTAATCCACATGCTTTACTTTATTATTCCTCATAAGACATGAATAACATAAAGTTTGCTTTATATTTCTTATTATTTATCTACTAAAATTATTTTCATCTGAAAAATTGGTGACTAAAAATTTTTGTAATTTCACCAATTATGTTTACTTCCTGGTGGGAAGTTTTGGTTTTGGTTGTTTGGTTGGTGTGTGTGTGTGTGTGTGTGTGTGTGTGTGTGTGTGTGTTTTACTTGTATTGTCAAGTTACAAAATAATTACAAAAGAAAAGAGTTACAAGGTGGGGTTAAAACCTCTATTCTGTGATAATTAGGTACAATATAGTGTTGACATTCTAGAAGTTAGCATATGATGTTTTGTTCAATGCCACCAATATTAGTAATAAATCCCAAATCTTCAGTGTCAAGAGAATATGTGAGATATGATTTAGACAGAGATAAGGTAAAAATGAAGAGACATCAGCCATTTATTTCTGCCAAAGGTATTTTTGCTCCTAAAGAAAATGCTACAGATAGAAAAAGAAAATACACATGGAACAGGTATCATTCCATTTCTTTACATATAAAATGAAGAATGTTCTCCCAGCGACAGAGAATATCAAGAAACTTGACTATTAGTTGGATGATTTTGGTATGTGCTACAGGACACATGTGGCACAAAGCCAAAGGCAAAAAAAATGCCCTCCCACATACATAATGACAGAGAAGTGACTGTGAAAACCAGAATTTAATCATCACTTCGTAAACTACTGAGGCTGTCTTACAAAGGGTTTCTATTGATGTGAAGAGACAAGATGATGATGTAAACTTACTAAAAAGCAAACAAACAACAACAAATAACATTTAATTGGAACTGGCTTGTAGTTTCAGAAGTTTAGTCCATGACCATGATGGTGGGAAGCATGTTAGCATGCAGGCTTACATGATACTGGAGAAGGACCTCAGATTTCTACATCCAGAGAGCAGGAAGCAGGAAGAGAATGCCACACTGGGTCTGGCTTTAGCATCTGAGACCTCAAAGCCCATCCCAGTGAAACACTTCCTCCAACAATGCCATATCTCGTGATACTGCCACTTCTTATCAGCCTATGGGGGACATTTTCTTTCAAACCACTACAGAGACTAATAGGAAAATGTCATAAAGGATTTTTATAGTATTTGCTTAGAAGCTTTCAGGAAAATGCCAACAGAATGATTCTTTCTGCTAAATGGAAAATTTAGGAAATCTAATTCTTGCTACCAGTGATAATTAACACCTATCAATTCTCACTTCAAATTAAGGATATTCCACAGAAAGGGATGAACTAAGCATATCTACCCTAACTTGGCAAAGGTAGACTGACCACATCCAGAAATTACATCTGATGAAATTACCCCTTGGAACTTAAGCAAAGTCCATACATTATAATGAATTAATATATGCTAAAAACAAACAATAAGTGAATTTGTATGTCAGAAAAAAATTAAACACAGACAATGTATCAAGGCTATAGCAATAAAACAGATTTTTATAGTGGAACAAATAATAAGCAATAAACAGTTGTGCTGTATAATGACAAATATGACAGCATGAAAAGAATCCTGTCTTTCTGAAGACAGGCTCTGCCATGTGGCATAAGTATATAGTGATCCTTAAAAACATGGAACCAAAGAAAGGCTATTATTCTTCATTATTAAAAAGAAGCCAGGCGGTGGTGGCATATGCCTTTAATCCCAGCACCCAGGAAGCAGAGACAGGCAGATCTCTGTGAGTTCGAGGTGCAAAAGTTACACAGAGAAACCCTGTCTCGAAAAACCAAAAAAAAAAAAATTAAAGAGTCTGTTGGCACAATCACGTTTTGATACTAAATTTAAACAATCCATAATTCATTTATTTTCAGTGAATTATAATCTTAACAAATTTATTCATTGACCATTTAATATATGCTAGCTGAACAAAGAATAAAATACATAAAACATGACTAAATAGTAAGAAAAACAGTTTCCTAAGTCTTCACTCTCTTCATTTATCACAAAAGTCTATCAGACGAATGAATACAAATAATTTAAAAATGATAAAGAGTAAATAGACTTTTCAACAAGAAAAATGATAATGGTAGCTAAATATTCTAAAATGCTATTGTGAATAGTCATCTAATTTGCAATTCTATCATATTTTAAGGGGAATGGGACAAGGGGAAAATGCTGGGGAATGACATACAAAAATACACAGGAGTGAACTGGGAGTGAGCGGTGGGCAATGGAGGGTAGGGGATGGGGAATGAGAACATAAGAGAATGGGATGGTCGAGCTGGAACAAGAGTGGAGTGGGAAATCAATGAGACAGATACATGATGGAGGGAGATATCATAGGGATATAGAGAAACCTGGTGCTAGGGAAGTTGCCAGGAATCCCCAAAGACAATCAATCCCAGCTTGGACTACTAGAAATAGTGGAGAGGGTGCCCCAATGATCAGATCAGTGGATACCCTAACTGTCATCACAGAACTTTTCTCCAATGACTGATGGAAGCAGATGCAGAGATCCACAGCTAAGCACCAGGTGGAGCTCCAGGAATCCAGTCAAAGAGAAAGCAGAGGAAGTCTATGAGCAAGTGCATCAAGATCATGATGGGGAAACCTGCAGTGAGGACCAAACCAAACTAGTGGGAATTCATGAAAGTTGGATCAATAGTTGGGGAGCCTGCATGGGACTGGACTAGGCCCTCTGCATATGGGGAGACAATTGTGTAGCTTGATCTGCTTGGGGGCCCCTGGAGGTAGAATCAGAATTCATCCCTGATGCATGAGGGGGCTTTTGGAGCCCACCACCTATGATAGGACACCTCATGCAGCCTTGAGACAGAGGGTAGGGCTTGGACTTGCCTCTAGTGGATGTGCCTCCTCATGGGAGGTCTTGACTTCTTGTGGGGGTAAGTGGGGATGGGTTGGGAGGTAAGCTGGCGGGGGGGGGGCAGGAGAAGGCAAGAGGGGGATCTTTGATCGGTGTGTAAAATGAATGAAAAAAAAGTTCTTAATAAAAAAAAAAAAACAAAAAATACAATTCTTGTCTTTCCAAACCAAGAGTGAAAACAAGATCATGAAATGGAAACATTAAAATAAACACTGAGGACCAGCAAGACCACACAGTGGATATCAAGCTTGCCTATCTGAGTTTATTGCCTGGCACTCACAAGATAGAAACAGAAAACAGACTCTGGCCAGTTGTCTAACATCCAAATATACTGTGTTAGTATGTACCCATACACTTCCACACAATGCAAATAATTAAAATGTTTTAAAGAATAAATAAATATTAAAATATAAAACTAAAATAGAACTCAAACCATCTCTGCTGTGATAAGAACCTAAGAATTGGGCATTCCTTAGCTTCAGTTCTAACTCATTTTTCTCCCAGGAGTCACTCAAGCTCCAGAAAGGTGTTCAAGGTGTGCTGCTCTGTTGGTATGTGTCTTGAGTTGTGTGTACCAAACAGGGAAGAAGTGAAGGTTGAGGAAAAATGATGTTTCCTAACATGAGATTAGGCAATTTATCCATCCACTTACAATTTATTGACTCTTTTACTTACACAACTATGGCAGATGTGTGTGTGTGTGTGTGTGTGTGTGAGAGAGAGAGAGAGAGAGAGAGAGAGAGAGAGAGAGAGAGAGAGAGAGAGAACAGAAGCTGCTTGCAAATGCTTCCTATTATGCCATTCTCTGCATCTAACAAAAATGTACCCTGTGATATCTGGAATTGATTTGCTCCTTTCCACTGCAAATGTCTCAGGAAGGATATTTGGGACTCCAAACCAGTCCACTCCAACTGGGCCATTAAGCCCATCCTTTGGTCAGGGCTGTGGAATGTCATGCCACCCTGCACATCTTCCCTGAGCCTGCAGCATCAGCAGCATACCGATAAGACTTTCTTTTATTCTACACATCACCTGGACTGGAGCTCCTGGAAAAAGAAGGGTTGGCAAGTGATGCCTAGTTTCTGGGAGCCTGCCTTTAACTTTCCATTTTCAAAGTTCCAACAAGTGCATTATAATTTTTTTTTATTATTACAACACCAGTCGATATTACAACTGATGTAATATCAAGAGGTGAACTGATCCAGTCCTTCACTAACTGCAGCATTTGGGAGAGTGGACACTGCACCTAGCTGGTAAACAACATAGGAGAGCTGACCCCCTTGACAGAGGTACAGATGATCTGGTGCCTGCCTGCAATGCACAAGGGAGCTCTGGCCCCACCTTTCATATGCCATATAACAGAGTGGTCGAGGGAGAGATGAACTCCCTCCTTTCACGCCCCTCACCACCTGTGGTGAGTGGGAGAGCTCTCTGAGGTCATTGGAGTGGATGAATTGGCTGTTCCCCATTAGCAATAGCATTAGGTAGAACAGGCCCTGAATCTCACCTGGACAGCACAATAGAGCTGCCTCTGTTGGCAGGGGTACAGGTGAGTGGGGCCAGGGGAGGCATGATAACAGGAGGACTGATCCCTCCCCCTCATCTGCCATGTGATGATATGCTCTCCCTCCCCTCAGTCCTTGCTACCTTCAGCAGGTGAGAAAGCTGGCACTACCGCCACAAGAGTAGAACAGCCCTACCCCTCACTAGCTGCAGCACATGGGATAGCAGGCACAGAATCTCACCTGGGCAGCACATTAGAGCTGACCCTGTTGGCGGGGTACCAGGTAAGCCAGGCCTGTATACGTGAGAACAGGAGAGCTGCCCCTGCCCACTTCCTGGTATGCCCTGGAATGTCAAGGGTAAGGGAAATATAGTCTCCCCCTACCCATGGCCATCTGAGGGAGGTAGGCAAGGCAACCTCAGGGATATCAGAATGGAGGAGCTGACCCTGCCCCTTACCACCTGCACCTGGCCTGGGCAAAACAGTAGAGCTGGCCCTGGTGATGTGACTGCAGATGAGCTGGACCCAAGGGTGTGAGAACAGGAGAACTGGCCCTGCTCTTTGCTGTCTGCTACATTGGTGAACTAGCCAAGGCAGTGCTGGAAAGCATGCCTGGTGCTGATCAGGAAAACCTGACAGGCTGACCAAATGAGCTACAAACCAGGCCCAGAACCAGAACTACAAGGTAGCCTACCCCAACATCCACCTCGTGTATGAACTGCTGTATCATGTGAAGGGACTGGACCTGCAGATATAAAGCTGCAGGATCTCCATGACAGAAGTCAACAATAGGATATCCAAAAGGAGTCGAGGGGAAAGCCCAGTATCAAGGGTGTGGCAAAAGGAAGAGGCCTTGAAAATGGCCATTTTGACTCATTGCAGTGAACACTTACAAGCAAAGATGTGTGGACTAAAGGGTATACTGTATGACTCACTATGTCACACTACAGCTTCTATGCCAAGACTTTTTTTTAATTCATTTTTTGGTTTGTTTTACTTTTGGGGTTTTTTTTTGGGGGGGGGAGTGGTACTTCTAAATTTTGTTTTGGTAGGGAGGTTGCAAGGGCAAAGGGTGGAAGTGAGGGGAAGACCAGATGAATGAGATGGGGTGCATGATGTGAAATCCACAAAGAATCAGTAATGAAGAAAGAAATGGGGTTGGGCTGTGGGTGTCTGAAGAGGTACTTATGAAGGAGAAAAGCAGGATATTCCACCAAAACCTGTTAGTTCCCCGGATATAGTGGCAGAGCGTGAGGAGAGGCCACAGCACAAAGTTTGCTACAGAACTGGGGATGAGACTTGGTGTTGAATTTGGAGGAATGGACACGGATGTGAACGTTAGAAATCCTAGGCACTCCCTGGCCACGTGGCTATGCATGCATTGTCCAGCAATCGGGCAAGATGCTTAGTCATCCCAGAGCCTTACATTCTACCTAATGCATGTGCCATGTATTCTCTTAATTTTCTTGCAGCATGACAATGTAACCTTTGTGCATGCATGGCATAGCTTCATTGGCACTTATGTGCATTTGGGGGGACCCATAAAAGCAGGTTCTACCTGTTCCTCTACCCCCTATCCACACTGATAATTTCCATAGGCCTATCTACCTTTTCCCTCTGTTCCTTTTTCTTAATAAACACTTACGTGTTTCGTTGTACCTCGTGTTTCTCTTGCATGGTAAACAGTGATGCATAATAGATAACAGTGAAGATCTGCAGCTAGCCTACTTCCTTCTTTGGTCAGAGTGCCCTTGCATTCCCAGATTGTATGATGGAGTTGGGGGCTGAGATAAAGCAATGAATTTGAGGAGGAATGTGTTAGAAGGGAACATCTGTGTGATCCACTGCAGATGCAAGCAGGTGAGAAGGGAAAGACCAGCAGGTGTTCTGCTGAGCAGTTGCTGCTCTGAATGATAGGATGCTGGGAACTGGATCTGGGGCCTCTCCACTGATCTACCCATTTCAGCCATGAAATTTAGGTTGCAATGGTAGAACTTTATAAAAATTACAAATGAAGTTATAATCCTGATTAGAAACTTGAGAATACATGCTAAAATTGTCACAGGTATTTTCCCTGATTATTCCTTCCCTTAACTTGTCAAAAATTCTAGCTATCTGAATATATCCTTTAGGTAGAATTCTAGACTCAGTCCATCAAGCCAAGTAATGTATTGCCCTTCACTGTTCCTTTTTACTAAGAGAAACGTGAAATGTGAACAGACATTTTACTGTGAAATGTCTAATGGAATGAGGAAGCTTGAAAAATCTGCCTTCAGGTTCAAATTTAACTAATGACAGAAGGCACATGTAAGAT
>CABHPH010162294.1:0-32602 GCA_902168325.1 Peromyscus nudipes | reverse complement strand
ACACACACACACACACACACACACACACACACACACACACCCTTGGTTCTGTTTCTCTAGAGAACCCTGACCAAAACATAAGACTTATTAAATAGCCTCTAAACAGAAATGCACTTAAATTTATATATTTATTAGCTGACAAAAATGTAACCATAGGTTCATAGGAACCAAATCCAATATTTACCCTAAGAGCAGCAGTTTAGGAGTCAGACACTTCATAGGACATAGCTCTGTGAGTAACGGGAACTAAATATATATTATCTGTCTTCTATCATCTATAAATCAACCAATCATCTATTATCTATCAATCGTCTATCTATCTATCTATCTATCTATCTATCTATCTATCTATCTATCTACTATCTTCTATCTATCTATCTATCTATCTATCTATCTATCTATCTGTCTATCTATCGTCTATCTTCTGAACATCTATCTATCTATCTATCTATCTATCTATCTATCTATCTCAATCATCATTTCTGAATAGAAAATATGCAACAGATTTGAAGACATACCTCATTTTTAAAAGATATAAAAATGGTCACTAGAACTTGGAGTCACCTCAGTAAAGTGCCTGCCTTGGAAGCAGGAAGACCTGAGCTCAGTCCCCAGAGCCACATTTAACAACCCAGAAACAAGCATAGTGGTGTGTGCATATAATCATGGTGCTAGGAAGGCAGAGACAGGCAGATCCCTGGGGCTTGCTGGTCAACCAGCTTTGCCTACTTGTCAACTTTCAAGCCAGTGATGACCCTGTCTCAAAGGAAAGGTAAATGTAACTTGAATAACAACATCTAGTATTGCCCCCTGGCTTCCACACACATGAGCACATATGAGCACATATGCCCACCAAATATATATATACATCTTTACATACAAGGACACACATATACATACACAAAAGGTCAATGATAGCAATGAAAAAAATCATCTAACATTATCAGTCACTGAGAAATACATGTTAAAATCTCAATAGGATACCACTATACACATATGAGAAAGGATAACACTAGAAAATATTGACAACATTATGTGTTGGTGAGGGTGTGGAGGAATTAGAATGCTCATACATTTCTGGTGGGAATCATTTTGATGGTTTCCTACGAATCTGAATATTCACTAGTATGTGACCCAGCCATTCAACAGCTAGGCATTTATCTAAGAATAAAGAAGATAACCTCCTTCAGATAAGAGATTTTTACATGATTGTTGTTAGCAGCTTTCTTTGGAGTGGTCAAAGTGAACTAACCCCCATCTATCGAGAGATAAACAGATCATCTAAGACCTACGTATACAATGGGGTACTGGGGGAACGAACACAATGGAGAGGAGTGAACTGGGGTTGGAGAGATGGCTCGGTGGTTAAGAGCACAGTTCTTCTACTGGAGGACCTGGGTTTGATCCAAGCACCCAGATGGTGGCTTGCAATGCTCTGTAACTCTAGTCTCAAGGGAAGCCAACGCCCTCTTCTGACTTCTGCAGGCACCAGGTACACATTTGGTACACAGACATGCATGCAGACAAAACACCTATACACATAACAGAAAAAAGAAAAATATGAACTATGGAAATCTCCAAATGCACACTCTGTCATCCCACACAGCATGATGAGAGACTTCCTTGCAAAATTTCCAGGGTCTCCAGCTAAAATGCAAGAGTCCTTGGGGGCGGTAGAGCCTTTAAACCATCAAGGGAACCAGAGCAGCTAAGCCCTGGATCCAGCCTGGCCTGGGGCCCATAGTGAGGAATAGAGACACTGAGTATTCTTTAGTCTGTGTGACTCTCCTGCCTGTGTGGATTGTTCTGGGACAGATCTCTGGCCCTTGGCAGCGGTGAGATTCAGGCACAATGAACCTGCCTCTTCATCTGAACACTGAAGACAGCAGTATACACAGTAGGACTTCACCAGGTGACAACACTCTTAACCCCCACCTTATGGATAATGCTGTGGGAACCTCCCCATGAACACACGAGGAGACCACATACAGCTAAGGGCAGGAAGAGTCTGAACTGACCAATGGCCGGCTTTCTCTGTCTATTCAGATTCCCTCTCCCCACACCTTGAAGTCAAGAGAGGCCAGGACCCGTCCCTTTTTGTTACAGAAAATGTTGGGCCAGAGTGTGGGAGAGTATCCTGTGAGAAACAACCCCCTCACTCACTCACTGAGAGCTGGCACACTTAGCCTGTAAGTACCAGGGCCCAGAACATTCTGCTCAGCTCAGAGAAGTTGGGAAAGGGCAGGGCAGGTCATATCACAGCATCAGGCCACAGCTAGCATGGCTGAGCTTGCTGTCTCAGGGTGCATTCCTGTCATTATTTGTCCCAGGTGGGGCACTGGCCGAGACTGGAGGCCCCAACCCTAATTTTAGATGTGAAAAGTCTGTGAAAATATGCTGCCTGTCCACCTGTCCCCTCCCCACAGGCTAGTTCTGCCTAGGAGTGAGTCACAGGAATGACCCTCGAATCGATTCACTTCCTCCTCTATCCGCCACAACCAGTCCTCGGACGGGTAGTCCCTCAGTCCTTCCAGCCCTATTCTGCCCTATTGAGAGTAACAAGCACCCCACAAGTCACTTGCCTAGAGGTTACAGGGTCAGGGGACATAATGTAGGGCATGGTGACTTGCAGCATTAAATAGAGCATGAAAATGTGGGGATCCCAGACACCCAGGAGCAGGGCAGGTGTTAGGATAGTGCCTTGGAGGAAGCGGCACATGAGCTTGGCAGGGCATAAGCTGGGCCCATCATCAACACCATCATCACTCATATCTCAGTGTCCCAGGAGAGTGGCTCTCACCCCAGCCACCGTGGATGGATGTCCTGTGTGTGATCCCCAAGACAGTCAACAGAGCAGGGTATGGTGATTCATACTGCTGGGCTGAAGTGGGAGAATGGCTGAGAGCTGGAGGCCAGCCTAGACTGCAAAGTAAGATTGTCAAAAACAAACACTAAAAGAAGGAAAAGAAAAAGATTTTCACCAGCGATGACTCCCAGGAATCTAAGGCCACAGAGGCTGGATTTTCTGTGGCTAGTGGACACTGAAGTCACCTGCAGTGAGCCTCCAGGGCTTTCCCCACCTTGCTCTGTGGGTCTTGCAGTGTGTGTTGGCAGTTGTTCTAAACTGCCGCTGTCGCTCTCCACTTCAGTGTGGAAGCGGTGAGGCACCTTCAGAGGGGAGAGCAGGGTGGCCTGAGGACCGGGAGAAGAGGGGTGGGGCGAGAGCTGAGCAAGTCTCTGGTTCTCTCACAGAGTCTTGGGGTCTCAGCAATGCTGTTCCCCAGTGAGTCTGGCTCTTCAAACCTGGTCTCTCCTGTTGTGGACTTGAGGGAGACTAGGTCTGTCCCAGTGACCCCGACCCCCTGAGGCTCTCTTGGCACAGTTCCCTAGGTGGCCAGAGGGTTTTGGTAGGAGCAGCCTCTTTTCCAGAGGACTGGGTCAGTTTTTTGAGATGCAGCTACAGTGAATGATGTCATTTTCTGAGACAGGAGGCAATAGTTGCAATCCAAGTTTATGACAGTGTATCAAGAACATGGCTAATGAGGCAAATAACTGTCATAGGTCCAGCTAGAAACTTCAGGAATGTTCCAGACCTCTTCCTTCATATTTCCCATCAAGTATGTACGGAGCCTTCCTTGGTCTTGGGTCTTAACTGAGCCAAGCTCTCAACTCTCCTGACCCCCTATGGGGCAGAACTAACATTCTAACTCTGCAGACAGGGAGCTAAGCCGAGAAGGAGACCAACACACTCTTAGGCCAGCTCAGGGACTCATGCCCTTGGCCACCCTCCCACTGGCTCCCAGTTTACAAAATCTACTCAGCTTCTTGCCTGGCATCCCTACCCTGAAGAGAAGAATCCAGTCTCCCTCATCTGAGACTTACCCACTAGGTGGGCTGGCTTCCTCTTTACTTAACATTCCCCAAGTGTCACTTAGAGCCTTTAATATGGTGAAATCTGTCATCAGTGTGACATATCTAGGGCCCGAGCTTCCAGAAAGATGAGGACCCTCTTGTGAAGAGATAGTAGGCGTGGCACAGCCCTCGATCAGAAAGGCCTTCTTGCCATGTGACCACAGACAAATCATTCTCTCTCTCCATACCTCAGGTTTTTTTTTTTTTGTTTTGTTTTTGTTTTTGTTTTTTCCAGAGCTGAGGACCGAACCCAGGGCCTTGCGCTTGCTAGGCAAGCGCTCTACCACTGAGCTAAATCCCCAACCCATACCTCAGGTTTTTATCTCAATGATGTAGATCTTGACTGTCTCCCAAAAACCACATGTTGAAGGTTTGGTTACCAGCCTCTTGTGTTTGGGGAGGTAGTGGAAGCTTCTGGAGGTGGAGCCAAGTGAACAGAGGCGTTGAGGCTGTGCCCATGGAAAAGCTGTTCAGCCATGCACTCTGACCATCATGTACTGTGCCACTATAGACCCAAAGAAGCGGGCCAAAAGACCATCCTGCACTGAAGCCTTGGACATGGTGAGCCAAGACAACTCTTTTCCCTTATGCAGTTGACCGTCTTGGGTATTTTGTTACAGTAATGGAAAGGGCACAGGCCAGCCTCTGTGACTGAGATTGAGTGAGAAGTGATAGGCTCCCAGCATCCTTGGCGTCTCCCAAGCATGGGCAGTTCTTCCCATTTGGCATCTAGGCACAAATCAGACCTTCCTGGGGTCCTCTAGTGAGCCTGGCACTGTGCATATGCCCAGTTAACTAAGACAAAGGAGAGAGGTCCCAGCTGGGAGCCCCGGTGTCACCTCCAGCACCCCAGCTCTTAGCCACCATCACTGCATGTGGTAGACATGGAACAAAGGCCATTGCACATGGTAGACACAGAACAAAGGCCACTAGATTGTACACTTTAAATCTGTTTTTTCAAATTGTGTTATTTTAAATGTTCTGGGCAGATGCCCATGTGTGCAGGAACACTTAGTCAGGCCAGAGGCGCTTTGTCTCTTTGAAAAGCCTCCATTGTGACCCCATAGTGGCCCCAATTGATTCTGGGAACAAAAGGCCCTTGTGTAGCCCCAAAGGCATGCTTGCTCCAGCCCACGGCTGGCAGTGCGAACCCTTTGCTGTCTCCCTAAGGCCCGTGCAGGGAAAACTTCAGTCCTCGATTGGGGCTGCTGTGAAAGACACGGCTGATTCCTGAGGGGTGCCCTTGCCGGTGCCTTCGCAGGCTCAGCTCCTATGAAGGGGTCTCTGACAGGCTGGTCTGATTGGACCTACTGTGTGTAGAATGAGATGTCAGAGGTTGGCCTCAAGGGGAAAAGGGCTGTATGTGATGAAGCCCCTCCCATACACCCTGCCCTTCATGGGGCAAGATCATCAGAAAGAGAAACCAAGGCAGAGAAGTCACAGGCAAGAGCATCAATGTCCTGGATGGACCTGGTACATGTCGCCTTTTGTTGTGGGCCCGGCCCCAGTGTCCACCCTCTCCCATATTGGCCATTTCTAGTCACCAGCCCCATGGAGTTGTCTCTGGGGCTGCAGAAGGCGAGAAAGGAGAGATTGTATTTACTCACAACCTCACTGTCAGGTCCAAGTCATGCCAGAGGGTTCCATACAGCTGCCCCAAATGCCCAACTGTATCCCAGAAGCCCCTGCCAGTTTGCATGTGGCCACTGCAGGGACTTCCCTCTGCTACATCCTGAGATGCTGGCAACAGGCTGCATGGAGATAAGTTGGCTGGAGCTGCCCAGAGCTGGGCCCTGCTCACTCATGCCGTCATATTTATGGGCCATTTTGGCATCTGCCAAACACTGAATGTTCTTGTGAGCTCATGGGAGCTGATCAGGGGAGGAGGAGGCCTGAGCAGTGAGCCCTAGGCCCGGCTGTTCCATGGCCCCTCATGTGAGGTGGAGAGGAGTGGCCCTTCTTTCAGCTGGGCCCACACTTGGTGGCTATCCCAGTGGAGACTCTGGCTTGGTCTGTTCTGACAGCTGGCTGCTTCTTAATCTTTCCTTAGGACCATGGAGGAGATTTTGTTTGTTCTTTGTGATGATGAAATGATTTTAAATTTTACTTGCATTTATATGTGTGTGTGTGTGTGTGTGTGTGTGTGTGTGTGTGTGTGTGTGTGTGTGAGTGTGTACAGGCACACACATGTGGGAGATGCTTCTCACCTTCCACCTTGCTGAGGCAGAGTTTCTTGCTGTTTCTGCTGCTGCATTGTGAACGTCGTCAGTCTTGCTGGCCCTCTGCTCCCGTCTCTCCCTCCCCTCTTCTTCCCATCTTCCCACAGGTGTCCTGAGACTGCAGATGTAGGCCACTGCTTCTGCCTTTTTCACTTGTGTTTCAGGAAAGGAACTCAGGTTGTCAGGCTATTTTAGCCAGAGCTTTTACCCACAAATCCATCTCCCTCATCCTATTTATTTTGTTTTTAGACAGGATCTCATGTATCCTAGGCTGGCCTTAAACTCACTATAGAGCCAAGAACGACTATGAACTTCTGATGCCCCTGCCTCTGTCTCTGAGTGCTAGGCTTATGGGAGTGTGCCACATTGTGTGGTGCTGAGGATGGGGACGAACTCAGGGCTTCAAGCACGCTAAGCAAGCACTCTACCAGCTGAGTTACATCCACAGCTCAGTGGTTCCAGCTTTTCGCTCTTTAAGAATTCCCAGTTCTTCATCTCCTTCGAACAGAGTCCACTGGACTGGGCCAGCTTTTGGCTCTGAGGGCTGCAAAGCAGACCTAGGGGTCACTGGGGTGGTGTAGCAGCTCACAATAACTAGCTGTTCTTGAGATGATTGAGTCCTTAACCTGGGTCCATCCACGTCCCTTGCTTCGGGCCCATTAGTGGTCTGGCACTGTCCTTAATGCCCAGATTCATCCCCCACTACAGGACTCTGCTCACCACCATTATGACCATGAGAAGGTTTCGTTGTTACTTCCCTGCATAAGGACAGGTCTTTGTGGCCTAGGAGAGGAGTCAAGTTCAGGACCCAGTATCAGAGGGCCTGGTGCAGATCCTTATGCCACCACTGTGTGAGTCTTTGGATCTCACCTATGGAATCATACAGAGACCATCACCTGTGGCTACCAGGAGGGTGGCCGGAGACCATATATACATATGAAAGGTGCTTTCAGGGGTGCCTGGCTCCAGGCAAGTGTTCCAAAGATGACCAGCAAGATGGATGCACAGGCGAGAACTGGGGTGTCAGTAGCCAGACCTGAGGCCAACCAGGAATGCTTTCTTGCCCTTGGTTAGGATAACACCAAGGTGTTCCCCCAGAAGAGATTTTTCTCTTATCCAAGACCCTAGTACAAATGTGTTGTATGCCAAGTAATAGAGAATTTTTGTGGGCTAAACAGCCTCCATCACTGAGACGCCATTGGAGCCACACACAGGTGCTTAGCTGCTGCCTCTTCGGTGCAGCTAATTTCTGTTTGGCTCTTTCCAGTAGCTTCTCCATGCTGTTCCTTTTGGGTATGGTGGATTTCCAGAAGGGCAGACCCCAGTAGGTACGGTTGCTGTTAGCAGACCCTTGTACCTGCAAACCTTGAGTTCTGGGAGGAGTGAGGAATGGGCAGAGAGAGAGTAGGTTAGAGCAAGTGTGGGTGGGGAGTGGATCTGGGGGAGATGAAAACATGCTCACTCCATTACTTCCAGTTCCAACCTGGTGTTATGATTCAGGGAAACAGAATTGTAAACTTCAGAAGCAGACATCATGCTAATGCAGGAACTCTGGACTGATCAAAGTGCTGAAGATCAGTGACGGCTGAACGCTTAGCCCTAGATCGGACATCTCTGGCAGCGCCGCCGCCCCAGGCTCAGGGAACAGCAGAGAGGACAGAAAGGCTCTCAGAGGCAGGGGACGGTGTGTGTGTGTGTGTGTGTGTGTGTGTGTGTGTGTGTGTGTGTGTGCTGTGACATGCTGTCTTCTGGGTGTGACATGGCTTTTGCACTCAAGAACTCACTGCGGCTGTGGTTAAGACCTAAACAAGAGCCAGCCAACAAGATCAGTCAGCATTCCATCAGGCAGCATGAACTGAACTCAGTGTGCTAAAGAGGACCGGGGCGTGAGGGTGGGCAGGGCATGTGTTAGGAGTGGAAAGGAGGAGTTGGGGATGGAGGTGATCATGATACATTGTATACATGTGTGAAATTGGCAAAGAATAAATAAAAGATTAAGAAAAGAAACTGCAAAGTTTCACAGACCCAGGACAGAAAGCGTGAGAGTTACGTCAGAACCATCCTCACGGTCTTTAATCCTGGTTTCTATGGTTACAGCAATTTGCAACAGAAAGAGAGAGAGAGGAAGATTGTATGAAAGTTTCTTTTAATGATTAAAAATCTGAAACATTGAGAAATCCTTGGGAATTTCATCTTAGTTGCCTTCCTTCCTTCCTTCCTTCCTTCCTTCCGTCCTTCCTTCCTTCCTTCCTTCCTTCCTTCCTTCCTTCCTTCCTTCCTTCCTTCCTCCTTCCCTCCCTCCTGTCAAAAAGTGATCCTCATTCATGTTGAGCTGCTGGTTAGTATAATGTTATAGTGCAGTTTTGTTGAAAATGTAAGACTTCCCAGTCAACACTGTTTCAGATTTTGTTAAACATTATAATGAACTTCATATCATCTCCTAGTTTATATTTTAAATTCTAAAAATAAATCCCAACCTAATCTTTTCCTTATGTTTTACTATGAAATTTTGGCTGTGTAAAGTGGAAAAATGGCAGATTTGGGTACCAGTGATGCTGGGATAACAAAAGTCCTCCTGGACGTGCCATTAAGACCCAAGTTGAGGCTGAGGGTGGGATTCAGCAGAAGAGTGTTTGCCCAGCATGCACAGACCCTGGGTTCCATTCTCAGAACCAAGGTAGAAAAATTCCCAAATCCAATTTAATTGTGGCACTCATCTCCTACTGTATCTGGGGCTCCAACTCTACACTGTCACTCATTTCTATAAGCTGTAGGGTCAAGGTGAGATCTCCTGGGGGGAATCTGACTTTCCAGATTCTCCACATTCTTCCAAATCATACTTTCTCCTTTCAGGTCAGATGTCTCTAACCTGGAATATGGCAGCCACAAATAGCCATTGTCTGTCTCTTCACTCTCCAGTCTGGTCCCTTTTCTCCCCCAAGGAGTGGTCTGAAGATGTGTCCACACACATCGAGAGACCACAGACACCCAGACAGAGCATTTTAGATCAGCCTTATGAAGCGAGGGAAGAAATACCCATAGCTGGTTTTGAGAAAACTCTAATTGAGCAGACTACTGTGTCTTGAAAGAAAAAGGTGGAGCACCCTGGGATCTCCCTACAAGGGAGCTGCTATCCTGGTGGACATTGTTGTGATGGTAGGGTCCTCAGTGAGTCAAGCTGGGGAAGAATGGCCCAGCCTGCACATCTGAAATGTCCCTTGAGAGTCAGGTTAAGTCAAAGGATTATGTAGGAAGAAGTTGAATGGAAGGTGTCCCTGATCCCAGATAATGAAAAACAACCTCTCTACCCCCATACCTTTGAAGCAAGATATAAAGGCATTTAATAAAGTATTTCAGAGGGGCTCATCATCCACCATGAACATCTGGAGACCTCTGTTGGGTGAATTTCAGTCCCTGTGACATTCAGACTATCCACAAAGACTAAGACATGCCAGGAGATGAATGCTCTAAAGAGCCTGTGGGGAATTCCAAGAGGCTATTCTTAAGACATGCTCTTAGGGTCAAGGGGAAAATCGTCATTTCTTCAGATCAAAGTTCCCAGTTCCCATCCACTGTCCCTGTCAAGGGCAAAGACCCCTGGCAAGACAACTCCTTCTTCCCTCAGCCGGAGGTTAAACACAGCAAGCCCTTAACCCTTGACAGAAGGTAAACATGACACCCGAGAGAAACAGAACATGGCTTCCTTTTGTTTTTGGTTTTTTTTGCTTTTTGGCTGGTTTTCTTTCCTCCACTGTCGTATCTGTGCTCTAGGAAGTTAATGGGGGAGAAGGGCTGGTCAGTTAATGCCATCTGGGTTTCCAACTCTGGATCTTCCATCCTATGAAGACTTCCATCTGATTAAGGAAAACACGGCATGGACCACGTAGAGCAGAGTGGCCACGTAGGCAAACACCTGGAACCAGAGGGAAGATTGTTAGTGTGAGTGGTCAGTGGTCAGTGGGTCGGGGCACATGGGGCTAGGAGGGCTGCCACGTGGCTCTGGAGGACAGATTCAGGGTGTGTGACTGCCACTGCTTCCTGGCACACATGAGTGTTCCCAGATCCCCAGGTACTCTAACCTTGCTGCCTTGGTCTTGGTGTGCAAACTACACATGTCTTCCATGTCAGACTAGGGTCATCTGACCTGACTGGGGACATCAAAGTCACCTCCCATAGACATCACAGCTGGGTATCAGTGACTCTGAAAAACTTCTCTCCCTACACCGGTAAGACCACGACCGGTATTTCCAAGCCGTGACATCAGAAACTGGGCTATGACCCCATGGATGGGATGCCTGAGTTTGCTGCTCCAGTTAAGTTCCCCATGCCGTCCTGTGCTTGATCAGACCCTTTATTGATTTGTTTTGGTTTTGTTTGTGTTTTTCAGGACAGAGATTTCTGGATAGCCCTGGCTGTCCTGGAATTCAGGCTGGCCTTGAACTCAGACATCTGCCTGCCTCTGCCTCCCAAGTGCTGGGATTACAGACCTTTTATTTGAAAAACAAAATTTTGTGTGTGTGTGTGTGTGTGTGTGTGTGTGTGTTACTGTGTATGTTTGTGCATGAATCTTGTGTGTGTGCACGTGTATGCATGGTACATATGTAGGCCATAGGAGGACATCAGACGTTCTCCTCTTTAAGATTCTCTGCCTTTTACCTTTGAGGCAGGGTCTCTCTGTGAACCTAAAGCTTGCAGTTTTCAGCCTGGCTGATGGCTACTGAGTACTAGTGGTCCACTGAGTGCCAGGGTTTTACAGCATTTGAAGGATATCCGGCTTGGTATGTGGGTTCTGGTATCTGAACTCTGGACCTCACACATGTACAACAAGCTCTCTTAACCACTGGGACATCTTTCCATCTCTTGGACCCTTCCTCTTAATCCTGGATTCTTCATTTTCCAGGCACAAGTGAGACAACCAGGTTTCATGAGAAGTAGAGAGCAAGGCAGAGGAGAGGCACCTAGCTTCTCTCAGCAGGAAGTGGTGCACTGAGGAGCTGTTGAGGCGATACAGCCTGTCACTTTGGCAATGAGGACATAGACCCTGGACTGTTACCTGTGACTTGTGCTCACTTGGGCTTTGTGTGCCCCCACGGAGGCTGACCTCCCTAAAGGCTTACCTACCCAATCCAATATTTGCACCTGGTTTTGTGACCTTGAGCAAAGGGTCAAAAGTTTCCAGCTCAGGCACGACATTTAGGGTGGCTACGCTTCTGTGAGTCTTGGAAATGCTCATAAACAGCAGCCATGGCACTCAAGCATGGGTGGACGCTCCACCCTCGCTGGCCAGAGGCGATGTGTAACCTGAGCTAGCTAGTGACAAATTTCTGAGAACTTCTCTGGGAACTCCTAACTACCCAAGTCACCTGTCCCCCTCAGGTGGGACTTCAGGCCCAAGGAGGACCCTTGGCAGAAGCCCCTCAGAAGTTCTGAAAGGGACAGAGAGTGAAGATCTAGTTTGAAAATGTGATTAAGAAATGGCACTCAGTGGATATTTAGAGCCCAGGACATGCTGAGACACATTTTGACCTTCAGAAACCCTTCTCTGTGAACTTCTGCCATGATAGTCCACCATAGTGAGATCTAGATGTCTCCAGAGATCTTGAGTTCCCCTTTGTCGACTTTTGTTAACCCCAGATAGTTTTCTGGTGAAGAAGCTCCATTTACTGTCACTGAAGGTCACAGTGAAGAAGCTGAGCTGAAACTGGCCCTGATGAGGACCAGAGAGGGGAACCCAAGGCAGCCTGGGTGCCATAGGGGAGACTCCAAGATCAGGTGTTAATTCCTGAGTAAGGATGATGCCACCTCCCAGGGTACCAATCCAGAGGATACTGTGAATGGAAATAGCTCTACTTTGAACCTGGTTCACATGTCACCTTATTAGTTCCAGCTCAGTGCACTTGCCAAAGGAGGACATTCTGAATTTTGATTTTAGCATAAAATGGCTAGGCATGTGCAAGTCTATATAAGTCTAACAAGAAAACATGGGGACAGGATCAGCTTTGGAGTGGATTAGTAGATGTGGTGAAAGGCCTACAATGGAATACTATACAGCAACGTAATAAGCAGTCTGCATCTACACCCAACCCCATGGATGACTCCTACACATAATGTTGGGAGAGAGAAGCCAGGCATAAAAGAATGAGCCTTGCAATAATTGCATTTCAAGAGGCAGGCAAAACTGAACTGAGTGTTAGAAACTGGCTAGTAACAGAGGTGATGGTGATAAGGCCAGTGAGATTTCTCTCTCTCTCTCTCTCTCTCTCTCTCTCTCTCTCTCTCTCTCTCTCTCTGTCTTCCCCAACAAACACACACATTAGTAGTGCTGGGGATGGGGTCTGAGGCCTTGCACATTCCAGACAAATGCTCTACCACTGGCATGCACCTCAAGGCCTGTATCCTAGTTCTTTAAAACATACTGTATTAAAAATAAAGCATCTGTGTTTCTGTAGGTGGGTATGTGCATGTGAGTGCAGTGCCCATGGAAGCCGGAAGATGGTCTGGATCTTCCAGACTTTGGGTTACAGGCACTCGTGACACACTAGATGTGCCTGCTGGGAACGGCTGTGAAAGCAGCAGCACTCTTTCTCCACTGCTGAGCCTTCCCCCCAGCCCCATGTATCCTATTTCTTAATTACGGGAAGCTTCATCTTCTGAAAATTCATCAGTACATCTACCTGAACCTGTGCACTTGTCTGGATGAACACTGCCTTTTGATGAAAAGTTGGAGAGAGAAGTTGGCAAGTTGGGATGCAAGAGAGCCAGGTAACTTTCAACCTGTTCAGCGGGCAAGAATTTTAATTCAATTCACCTAGGTTTCTCCATCATGGACTGACTCCAACCACATCTAGTCTATAGCAAACTAGTATTGTCCTGAAGAATTTGAGGGGAGTTGTCAAATGCTCGATGGCTGTGACCTCAGAAGGCTTGTGGGTTAGGAAGGGGAGAGGACTGAGGTGCTCCTCCAACAGGCTGGTGAAACAATGATTATAGATGGAGGCAGAGAGGATGGGTCACCAACCTCAGGGAAGAAGTCACCATGCTGCCTGGCTATGCTGCTGTTTGGAAACTCCATATTGGAAAGTGTTCCATGATGTAGGACAACTAGAGAGGGTAGTGACAGGGACCTCAAGGTGCTCAGGTTCATGAAAGCTGCTTAAGGGGAGCATACAGCTTCTCTTGCTTCTCTTGGGTTGGATAGCACCCTATAAGGTTAATGCTTTGAGGAACCTTCGCCCCCACCCCACCCCCACCCACTCTCCCTCTAGATTCGGGAAGAAGCATGTTGTCCAACACATCCCTGTAGACTGCATTCAGCCTCTTTTCCATAGGTGCAGGCATTGTGTTAGTTCATTCCACTTTGGGGTTTGCATGATTCACAGGTCAGTTTCTAGAAACTCGAGAAGTACTATTTCTAACTCATTTTTTTATGCCACCCATAGTTAGAAATAAGTTTTATATTCAGGACTCTGAGTAAGTGCATTAATATGTTACTCCATGGGTACCACTCATCTTTCTCGAAAAGAACAAAACAAAACAAAACCCCAAAACAAAACAAAACACCTCTTTCTGAAACAATATGATCTCTTACTCCTTATTGTTCGGATCTAGTCCGTTAAAAAGAAAAACCCATCCTGACTTCAGAGTTCGTTGTGTTGACTGTATGCCTCTGTGGACAACACTCAAGGAGGGTCAAGAGACCCAAATGGCCAAATTCATTGCTTGGAACTGGTACTAAAAGCATGACCAGGTGGCTAAGACCCTGGCTTTGATGCTTGCCAGTCTTGGGAAAGGGTCCAGGCTGCCTCTCCGTCTGTGAGATGGATGTGACAATGTCACTGGTCCCACAGGATCATTCTGAGGGTCAAATACAATCATATCTGCCCATGCACAGCTCGTCTAGCACGAGCCCCTATGCCCACTGGACCCTGGACCATGCAGCTCTGGGAAAATAACTAAGGGAGTCGTGGCCCATCACGTGGGGGCTTCACTGCTTCACAAACTTGGGGGAGGTGTTACTTCATTTCAAACATGTTGCACTGTGAAAAGAGAGGTGTAGGCTGGGTGACCCTCCACGCTTGCTCTGTGTTCTGCGGGCGCAGGGCTGCAGGGGACTTACCACTGCAGAGATGTTTTCATGGTATTGCTTGTAGGTGAAGCCATCGTACATTGTGATGGTGGCCAGGGCTTCTAGAACTGAGGCACTGAGGTAAAACAGGGCGGCCACACAGTGGTAGGCTGCATCCTGTGGGTGAGAAGGGCTGTGTCAACGAGGAGAAGAAAGAGACACCCCAACCCAGACATGGAGACACAGTCCTTGAATTCCCTGCTTCCGTCTTTGTCCCCGACCACTCCCTTTGAACCACACCATAGCCCCCAAGTCCACCAGCTTCTCTCAGAGGATTTGATGGCTGCCGAGTTAACTTTCCTTTCCCTGGGCAGGTCCCATGGTGAGTCTTTTAGTGGAAGAAGATGCTGTTTTCCCTGAGGTACTGTTTTCCCTGAGGTACTACCAAGGGAGAGTTTGGGGTGTGTGCTGGCTACTCTTCATTATTAACTTGACACAAGATTAGAATCTTCTCAGAGAGACACCTCCAGGTGTGTCCTGGAGGAGGGTGTTTCTACAGAGGCTTAACTGAGGCTGGCTGACTCACCCTGAATATGAGTGGCACCATCCCATGGGCTGAATAAGGAAGAGGAAGCAGGCTGAGCACAAGCGTCCACCCTCCTGCTTTCTGATGACTGGCTGATGTGATTAGCGCCTCACCTCTTCCGCAGCTAACCCTTCCCCACCAAAACGACTGTACCCACAAACTGTGGGCTATTTTTCAATAGCAACAAGAAACATAACAAATACAGGATAATGGGTAGAAACTGGTTCTGGACCCCAAGATCAATTACACATGGTTATAGCCCTGGCTTGCATGTAGGCTCTTTGTCCAGTCTAGGGGGAGAGAAGCCTGGGCCATTTCCATTGTTTCCATTTCGTTGTGTTGGTCTTATTTATTTCTTTTGGCCCCTGGCATATTTCAAAGCAAAAAGGAACTGAAAACAAAGTTCTGTGTGGTTGAAGTGATTTCAAAAGTTCAAGTAAAAGTAGAGATCTAGCCAAGTGGCCTGAACCCACTTTTAATTAATAATAAGCAAGTTCCCCTTGTATTTATTTGAGGCCTGTCTCCTGGGCCTCAAAGCAGAACTTAGTACAAAAGAAAGAACACAGGCCATTTTTTGGCATCTGAGTCTTCTGGGAAGTGTGCTTAGATGGTAGTCACCAAGGAGCCAGGCAGAAAGCGCGGTCTGGCCACTAGGGAGCCATCCGCTTAGGCCCAGCCTCCAGGACTCTGCTCCCCAGGATGCCAACAGCCCTCCTGGATGGTGGGAGTACCTGATGGCTGTCAGGTGGGAGGGTGGGGATGGGCTGCTGGTTGTGTTTGAAAAAGTCAATCGCAGATAAGAAATCAGAGCACCCCATGAGAATCTGCAGCAAAAACATGGATCCTGCCTCTTCTTTCTGACTTCCTCAATGCGGGAAGCCATTATTGCTAGGAAGCGTCTGAACCAAGGCCAGGCCAATTCAGCTTTGGGTTGTGTTGGAAAATGTTTCCAGGGAGCTCCCATTCAGGGTTGGAAAAGTAGTCTTCCAGTGATGAGGGTCCAACACCACGCCTCTCCCCACACACAGATTCCCTGGGCCAGCACTCACCAGTGTGATCCAGGACGTCTCACCGCCATGAGTACCAATTATGTACATGACCATCAGGGAAGTGGTGGCCACGAAGCAGAACACAGACACGAACATCACCCAGCCCTGGATCAGGGGAATGGGCACCAGGGAGGAGGCGATCAGGATCCAGACCAGGCCTCCGAAGATCTGCAGGGAGGAGGCAGAGAGAGCATTGGAACAGGGACAACAGGGCTCCAGTAGATGCACGGAAAGGGTACAAAGAGGGTGGGCGTGCACCTCGGCAAAAATATCCCTTTTATCTTCCAAGGCC
Organism: Peromyscus nudipes; assembly: GCA_902168325.1. Lineage (NCBI taxonomy): Eukaryota > Metazoa > Chordata > Mammalia > Rodentia > Cricetidae > Peromyscus > Peromyscus nudipes. The sequence continues at coordinate 16,479 of CABHPH010162294.1, read as the reverse complement.
GCAGGTGAGAGCTCCCATCTCACTTTTGCCGTCGCCTGCTGGCTTACTTTGATTCATTTCTTAAGTACAATTTTCATTTTTTATTTAATAAACATTGTATTACCCCTGGGTATTGTCTTAAGCACCTCACAAATATCGTTAACTCAGTTAACTCCAGTAGCAGAGCAATGGGTGAGGAATGGATCCATTTGACAAACGTGATAACTGAGGCGTGTGAAAGCAAAGGAGCTCATCATTGGAAGAACTTCTATTAGTTAGTATGAGCATTAGGAGGGCTACCCTTTCTTTTGAGTGTCTGTTCTTCTCATTTGGTCTCCAATGCCAGTGCTGGGGAGGCAGAGGTAGGAAGATAGCAAGTTCAAGGCCAGCCTAGGCTACACAGTAAGTTTTAGGCCAGCCTAAACTACACTATGAGACCCTGTATCAGAATATCAAGGGCTGGAGATGTAGCTGAGTGGTAGAGGTCACTTGTCTAGCCACTGCAAGGCCCTGGGTTCAATCCCCAGCAACAGAAGAAAAAGACCGTAGCAATTAAGAGATTTTTTTATAGGTTATTAATGAGTGAACATACTAGCTACATTATGTTATTGACAATTTTTTTCCAGACCCAAAGTCTTAGATCCCAACTGTAGGAACTTTTCTGACTGTCTAAATTGAAATTGGAGTGGAGAGGCCACAGGTTAGCCTTGTTTCTCAGATGGCTGAAAACCGATGTGAAAGGAGCACACTCCAGGGATAGCCAAGAGATGTCTCCAGGCTTGGAGAGTTCCCGTTCTCAGAGGGGAACAAAAGAGGTTCCAGAAGTCTCCTGGATGGTCCAGCCACACTTGCCTCACTGGGATTTTCTCTACTTCTCTCTGACCCTCTTTGGCTCAAGCTTCATGACCCTGTCCTAGGCAGATGAGGACGGGGCTGGGACCTGGGGGAGATGGCTCTGCAATCATAAGTCTGGAAAGCCGTGTAATAGAGCAGGACACTTCCTTCTGAGCAGCTGGGGCTGAGGGCAGGCAGCACTCCCTTGTGCTGCAGGTTGAATGGCACCTGCTTCTAGGGGGCATGAGAACACAGCACGGAGAAATGCAAAGGTCAGTCAGGTCTGTCCATCTAGTCAGCAGAGATAAGCATCAGTGTGGGATAGTTCTCTCCTAAGTGCCCTTGGTCTGGGGTCTTGTCACCTTATAAACACCTGGGGTCAATCTAAGTCAGGCTACTTGTCTGCATGCTGCAAGGGAGTCCTGTACATCTCTGCAGTCCTCGGCCCCCAACATAAGGGCATCTGGCTAGAGGTAAAAGGCATTTTGTCTGATCAGGTGGCTGTAGGAGTGAAGTCTGCCTTGATCGCAGAAGCTGGCTCCCTGAGGGGTTGCCATGAGACCCATCCACCACATCTTCCACCTAGCCATCCTCTACCCAGCCATCTTCCATCCAGGATAGTTTAAATGGCTAGAGTTACTTATGAACAAAACCACTCTGGGAGCAGCTTGGGTTGCTCATGTGTGTGGAAGCACTCTTCTGTAAAATCCGTGTGGGCTCCTGTGGGCCAGAAGTGCTTATGGGTATCTCATAGACTTGGCCTTGAAGGACACTGGATGCAACAGAAGAAAGTATGCCTCTTCCAGTCCAATCCGTTCTCCTGATTCTTGCCAAAGAGCTGAGCTGATCGAGACATTTCAGAATTCCCTCAGAGCACAGCCAGCAAAGGTGGACCAGGTAATGATTATGTTTTATGTTTACCGTGGCTATGTCATTACTTTTAGGGCAAACAATGGCCACCTGCAAATGGCAGACTTCGAAATGGTTTTCAGTTCCTGGTCTGCAGAAATATGGGCTGTGTTTTATGCATCTTCTATTACCTCTTTAAAATCTGTTGTCTCCTGTGGGGCTGGACACAGGAACTGTGGTCAGGGGTCAAGGGCGGGGCAATGGGCAAGTCAGAGTGAAATGACACAGGGTTTGCCAAGGTCTTCCTAGACGCTAGCCTTGAGCTGGCTCTGAGCTTCTGGCGCCTACCTGACTGAATCGGGCTGTGTGAGTGAGTGATTTCATCACTCGGCTGGAGACCGTGCTCTGGCTTCCTCTCCCTGTCCCTGGACACACACACACACACACACACACACAGAGACAGACACACACACAGAGAGAGAGAGAGAGAGAGAGAGAGAGATAGAGAGAGAGAGAGAGAGACAGACAGACAGACACACACACACACACGCACACACACACACAGAGAGACAGACAGAGACAGAGAGATTGATTCCTGGCGGTCTAGTCAGAACCCTTGTTCACAACTGTCTAGTGAACAAAACCCATCCTGCACCCAAGTCCAGCCTCCAGCCCCTGACAGACCTCAGGACTCAGGACCTGCCTCTGGGCATGTCACCTAGCAAACTGGCACTGTTGAAAATTAGTTGTTCCCCTACCCTTTGAATGGTAGAGACAGCAGTAGATTCCACAGTGAGTAACTGGGAGAAAGTTCTCTCTGTTTGCCTCCCTCCCTCCCTTTCTTTCTCTCTGTTCAGTTTTTGAATCAGGGTCTCTCACGGTAGCCCAGGCTAGCCTGGGACCAAGTAACGTCAATTGGCCTCCAACACATGTCAATCCTCCTGTCTCCACTTCCTGAGTGTTGGGATTACAGGTTCAAATCATCATGGCCAGCTTTCTTTAAAACATTGTTAATGAGCTAGGTGATGGTGACACACACCTTTAATCCCAGCATTCGGGAGGCAGAGGCAGGTGGTTCTCTGTCAGTTAGAGGCCAGCCTGGTCTACAGAGTGAGTTCCAGGACAGCCAGGGCTAAACAGAGAAACCCTGTCTCGAAAAACAAAAGAACGAAACAACAAACAAACAAACAAACAAATAAATAAAACCCACAGCAAGAAAAACCCAAACCAATCAACCAAACAACCAAACAAACAAAACCATTGTTAATGAGATGCAACTCACACATAGTGTAATTCATGCGCTGAAGACCATGCTTCAAGGATGTTTAATAGACTTATACATACAAACTACCATCACCAAAGTCAACTTTAGATCACTTTCATAAACTCAAAACTCTATAATCATTAGCCAATTATGATCATATTTAGCATAATTAGATTTCAAGGTGAACACTTCTCTTCCAGGGGTACCCCTGGAAAACAGCTGTTCTACCACAATCCCCATCAGTTCCTTGTGAGGTACCACTGACTCCTAGGATGAGTTGGCTGCGGTGAGGATGGTGTGCAACTGTGAACTTATCAAACACCATTGGGCTTTATTAAACACGTGGGGGCATTCCTCCATCCGCCTCCTGTTTACGTTACACCTCAGACTGGGGGCAGAGAACTTTGAAGATGTCATTACGAGCCCTGGCATTTGCCCTCCTGTCTGGCAGTAGGTCTTCCCTATACCCTTCAAGGTTGCATTGTTCTGGGATGGAGCCAGGATGGGGGTGGGGAGGAATCTGTGAGGGTGGCTGAGTAGGGTCAGAGGGAATATGAGGAGGTGGCTTAAAGGCTCACAGCCCCACTGAGAAGGCAAGGAGGATGAGGAGGGAACATGAGGGGAACAGAGCCAAGGAGAGAGTGTATTTCCAGATGGTGCCTATGAAAGGGCTTCGCCACCATGGACTTTCTACTTTGGAGAGCGGCCCTTTGTTCACGTCAGTTCCAAGCTCCTCGTTGACAGCTGCAGCCGCTGTGGGGCATGAAGGCTTCCTCATCCATGGATTTAACCAATTACAGATTAAAAAATGTTTGGAAAATCCAGGCGTGGTGGTGGATACCTGTAACTCCAGCACTCAGGAGGCCGAGGAAGGCTTATGAGTTTGAGACCAGACTGAACTACAGAGTGAGACCCTGACTCAAAAATCACAATGAAAATATCTGGAGAAAAACAGAACAAAACAAAACAAAACCTGAATCTGAACTGGACGCAGCTTAGGCTACTTTTTCTGGCCTAAATGAAGGCTAAACACAGGCTCTGAGGAGGTAAGGTAGCTGGCCTGGGGCATGGCTTCAGTGGTGCCTTGGAGGGGAAGGTGGACTCAGCTGGTTACGGCTGATTCTCTGGAGGGGGAGAGAGAGTATGTCACAAGAAGGGATGCTGTCACAGTTCTCAGGGCTCCAGAGGGTGGGGAAGCCAGGCACCATGTGGGAGAAAGGGGTGGCAGAAGCCGGGCTGGAGGAAGGGTGAGCCGTGGAGACCTGATATTCAGTATGAATCATGGGGGCCCAAGCCTGTTTGCACCCCACTCCACCTTCAGGCTGTACAGAGGGCAAACAGAGAGAGACAGCATGGCACCCACGCCCGGGAGATAAGGCACTCCTGGGCAGTGAGCAATCCTCTCAGGCCTGACTTTAGGACCCCACTAGCCAAATATTTGTCAAGAGCAAGGGGGTAGGTGAGGGTTCAAGAGCATTTCCCTTTGTCATGAAAACTCTAGATGTCTTTCAGCTTTCTGTCTTCAGACACAGAGGTGATTATTAAAAAAAGAAAACATTATACAACCAGGTGGAGGTGTAGCCCTGGTGTCTGCTCATGTGAAAGCCAGGCTCCCCCATTACCACCTCTATTCCATCATAGCAGAGGCAGAGGAGCTGCCAACAGTGGTCTCAAGTAAAGTTCTCCAGGTTGCTGACCTGGGAGTTACATGGACTTACCATCCCTCTGGGTCCCAGTGCTCCAAGCTGGAAAGTGGGGATAGAACCTGGGTTGATGCTCTAGCCATCAAATGAGCTAGGACACCTTTAAAAATCAAACAATGACATCCTGGCCCAGGCCCAGGCCCAGGGTCAGAATCAACTGGAGAGAGGCAGAACTGTGGGACAGGAAACAGAGAACCCGGGCTCTTTGCCAAAGGCTGGAAACATGTTTTCATAACATGAGGCTTCAGGTGATATTCTGCATGTTCCTCACAAAGCAGAAGAGGAACCAGTCATGACTCAGGGTCCTACAGGCTTTCCAGCAGAGCCAACAAGAACTCTGCTCTTGGTCCTGTCTGGCCTCTTGATGCAAAATATCACTGGGAACGTCCTTTTTCTGTCTTCATGCTTCCATCCCTGCCTTGCTTTACTCAAGAGACCAGCTTGTCGCTGGGTGTCCTCTAAGCACCAGGACACAGCCTCACTGAGTGTGAGTGGAGGGCTGTGCCTGTGACGGGAATGCTGGGCTGGGAACTGCCTGGTGTCGGGTGCTGAGAGAAGAGCTGTAGGGATAATGTTCAGAAGTCGACAACATGTTTCCAAAGGTTTAAAAAGGGTTCCTATCCATGGTTTACTCAACCAAATGGTCTTTGTGAAAAATGGTCTCCTCAGGAGATAGCCTCTGGGGGAGCTTTCATCTGAACCCCAAGAAGATCCCACTGTTTCGTTTTTCTTTACTACGTGTGTGTGTGTGTGTGTGTGTGTGTGTGTGTGTGTGTGTGTGTGATTGTGAATTCAGTGGTCAAAGGGCAACTTTTGAGAGTTAGTTCTTCTCTTCCATCATGGGTTCTGGAGATTGAACCCAAGTGGTGAGGCTTAGGTGGTAAGAACTTTAGACTGAGCCATCCCGATGGTCTTCTGCTCTGTCTTACGAGTCACCTATGGGAAGCAGACCAGAGTGGGCAAGGGTACAGACTTTAGGCTAGAGCTCCCGAGTTTGAATTGTAGCTCTGTCACATACCAGCTCGGCCATCTGGTGCCCCTGGGTAAGTTACTTAGCCTTTCTGTTCCTTTGTCTAGGAATTGGTGATAACCATTTCTATGAAGAGTCAGCATCAGTGGAAATCTCTTGTTGTGGAATAGAGCAGTCTCACCTATGCCCACATCAAAATCCCAAAGGCTGTGATTTCAGTGTGTGTAACTGCTCATTTGAAAACTTGATGGGAGCTGGAGTTAAATAATTAATCAATTATGATTTGTTTTGTCTTGTTTTGAGACACGGTCTGGATATGTAGACCAGGTTGACTTCTGCTGTGATTGTAGTCTGGGATTAATGGAGCTAGTAGTCACCTCAAGAACTGGGAGTGTAGCTCAGTTGATAGAGTGCTCACCTAAAGGGCATGAAGCCTTGGGTTCCATCCCTAGCCCCTCATGGACTGTGCCTGGTGGCACACACCTATAATCCCAGCACTGTAAGGCGGATCAGGAGTCCAAGGTCATCCTCAGTTACATAATTGTTTTAGGCTGGCCTGTGATACATGAGATCATGTAAAAAACAAAAACAAAAATAAAACAACAACAAAAAACCCAAGTGACTGTATAAGCATTAAAAAACAGCTTGGTGTCCTCGAAACTGAAAGTTGAATAAAATGTGTCTGCCTAAGGAAATGTAGTGGGTATGAAGATGTGAAGGCCGTCTTTCTAACAATGAGCTCACTTGTATAGGAAGAAAGGAATTCTCCAGGACATTCCTGAGATTCAGCTGGAGTTTCTATCATTGTGGAGCTGAAAGAGCGTTTCATCCCAATTGGTCCACTGTAGGGATTGGGTGACTGAGGTTAATGTCAAGGATTTGTTCAAATTCTCTGGTTGTTTTCCTGGAGCACTACTATATGCTGTCAGGGTCCCCACAGCAGAATGCCCACCAGGGAAACATGCCAAGATAGGAACCAAAGAGTATGCCACCCACATGCAATCCCCCCACCCACAAGTCAGGCATCAGGGCTCCCAACAGCTCCCTTATGGGTAAATGGGACCAGGAGTTTGTGTTTTGACTTCTTGGGAAGTCAAGGAAATGGGCCACAGAACCTAGGCTGTGCACCAAATACTAGGCTGCCCTTTATCCCCTGGGAGGGACCAAGCAGATAGCCTCATCAGCTGAGAGGTGCCAGTTGGCACGCCCCAGGCTTCTGGGAGGGCTGCCAGGCTTCATACCCATGAATGCTGTCCTGAGGCCACCAGGAACGGCAGCCCCAACTCTCTACTGGCCATGTGCATGCACTCTCTCAGTAGCCAAGAATTATGTCAGCAGTGGGTGGACTGGCAAGTTTGGTGTCAACTGGACACAAGCTGAGTCATCAGACAGCAGGGAACCCCAACTGAGAAAATGCCTCCATAAGGTCTGGCTGCAGGCAGGCAAGCCTACAGGGCATTTTTAAAATTAGTGATTGATGGGGGAGGGTGCAGCCCATTGTGCATGGGGACACCCTGGGCTGGTTGTCCTGGGCGCTATAAGCCACGAGGAACAAGCCAGTAAGCAGCACTCCTCCATGGCCTCTGTGTCAGCTCCTGCCTCCAGGCTTCTTCCCGGTTTGAGTTCCTGCCTGACTTCCCTCAGTGGACTGTGACTTGGCATATATAAGCCAAACAAGTCCTTTCATGGTGTTTCATCACAGCAATAGTAACCCTAACTAACACACCAGGATTTTATGTATGATCGTGACTTGAACAGTATAATCACTGTGTGCTCCAGCAGGTGGTACCTTTCTAAGGATGAACTGGCTAAAAAAAAATCATTTTGTGAGTCAGAAGTCAGGGGACATTCTTGTTCTGTGTGTGCATGTATTTGTGTGTGTGTATGTATATATATGTATATGTATATGTATATATGCAATGTATAGACGTGTATCTGTGACTTATGTATATCCACATAAGTTCATGTGTATGTGTGCATGTGTGAATATGTGTGTTTGTGTGCATGCATGCACAAACCTGGGCACACACTTACATAGCATGTGCTCTGATGTAGAGAAGCAGATTAAAGATGAGCTACTGGTAAGGAAAGAGACGGCATCAAAGTGCCTGGGTGGTCAAGAGGATACAGAGGATCAGGTCTTGGGAGAAGGATTTGGAGGGTGGGGAGGGTGGTCAGGGCAACACCTTTGGCTACTAAACACTGTAGCCTTCCCAAGGTTCCTTGGCTTTGCCTTTGAAAAGTAAGTTTGGATGGAGCCTGAGCCCCCCTTGCTTGTTCTGAGAGGTGAGGCTCAGAGAGTAGAAGCAAACAATCCGGGGAAGTTCTCTAGTTAACTCAGCTCCAGAGTCCAAGGGCGGCCTTTCTTCACTCTCCCAATTGCTCACTCATTCTCAGAACAAGCACCGAGAGTGACCTTGTCAGTACTGTGGCAGGTACACCCAGGGAGCCAGGCCTGTTCAAAGACACACACCAGGGAATGTGGATGCAGCAGTGTGCTTGCCTAGCATGAAAAAGGCCCTGATCTGAATCCCAAACACACACACACACACACACACACACACACACACACACACACACACACTCATGCATGTGTGTGCACATGTGCTCATGAGTGCGGAAGCCATCTCACCCTCTCTCTTGTAGTCCTGTCTCCCATGAGAACAGGTCTGGGTCTTCCAGTGTAGACTCAGGCAGCTGGTGAAAGTCTGAGGTGATCAGAGAGACGCTTCAAAGGCCAGGACAGGTAGAAGCCAGTACTTTGCACAGCAGCCCTATACTGTCCCTTCCCCTGGGGGCAGGGGACAGAGGAGGGAATCGGAAGAGTCTTGTGTAGGGGATCGGGCTTATTGGGAGTCTGACTTCTGGGTCTGTTAGGGTGAGCACTGGGTGTGTTAGGAGAAAGACCTGCCTCAGTTTACCTATACTAGTGGCTCTTTTCTTTTGACCCCTTCACCAGCAGGTTCCTTTACTCCAGAGAAATTCATTGTGCCCTTAACCCTCCTGAGGTTAGACAGTGAATGGCAGAGTCCTTCTACCTCATCTGAAGGGAAGAGCAGGGTTTAGGGGACCTTAGGTCTGTTTGGCTGACTTCAGGACCTCAGCTGATATTAACAGTGGGTAGCTGGAGAGTGGGAAAAGCCCCTTTGTGGTCTGCAGTCCCTCCACCCTCCAGTGTCAGGGAAGTCCTCTGTCCCTTTCCACCTGCATAGGGAAATACGGCTTACTGAACTCCCAGCCAGGGGTGAGCTGCCAGTCCCTAAATGAATGAAAGCTCCCTTCGGACTGGCCAGTGTAGGTGAATTCCACATGCATGGTCTCATTTAGATGGAAAATTTTGTGCCAGACCTACACCCGCTGACTGTGTCCAACAAGATAAACAGAAGCAAAGAGTTTCTGTAAAAAAAATACCAGGCAAGCCACCTGTAAAAGACAAAAGTCCGTGGAGGCACTAGACCAGAAAGGAGTGGCTTTAACGCTAGAAAACAAAAAGTATTGGCAGGCATCATCAAGTAGGTTGGTAACTCAGTGAGCACACAAACAAGGGTGTATCCAAAAACACCCATTGGAGTCCCAGCACACTTCCTGGGGGCCTGGGGGCACTCTTGGGACTTGGTGGCCACTGTCAGTTTCTCCTTTCACCTGCCCTTGAAGTCAAGATCGTCTTGTGATCTGTAAATGCTAGCCAGGTAGGAGCAGCCACCACCTCCTTCCTACCAACGTTGCTGAGAACAAATCCTACTTCCAACAAGTCTTGTCGAGTGCCCAGTCTTTGGGCATGGTCTCCAGACAAGCCACGCACAGAAGCCTGCAGAACATGGCTTCAGCATCAATAAAGAGTGCTATTAGAGCGGGTTTCCAAGTGAGGGAGACAGGTGAGACTGAAGGGCCACTCCTGAAAGGGGAGCATCGCCATACACCCCCACCCACTGAGCCCTGTGGCTGCTTTCAAAAGACCTGATACCCGAGAACTGGCTTCCTAGTCTTATTATGGACACCTTGTCACCACACTTCTGCAGGACAGGACAGAAGTTTAGGGAGGCGAGGGCATATTTCTGTGTGCCCTTCCCTGTACCTGCATCCTTCCAGACAGTCTGTATACTGTCACGCATTTGGGAAAGGTTGATTCCATGCCCACTGGTAATTGTCCCTATGCCTGGGGGGTGACACAGCAATTCATGTCGTGCTTAGAATCCCCAAAGAAGCTTTCCCCACCCATTCTGGCAAAGGCTGGTTGAGCGGCGCCAAGAGCAGTTGGGGCAGCACCCAGTCTCCAGGACAAAAGGCAGGACGGGGATGCCTGCCACCACACCCACTTTTCCTTAGCCACCCCATCAAGCTGGCTGGAGGGAGTTGTTAGCTCAGTTGTTAAATCCTGACGGGAAAAGAGCCACTGGGAAGGCCCCACAGGAAGTACCTGTGCAGGACACGATGACGGGGACACACATCAGTGTCCTTCACGGCCCCACCTGTCCTCAGGCTTCATCCTACCCTGCCAGGTCTTGAAACAGAGAAGATGGTGAAGGTTGGCTAGACCCCTCCATGCTATCCTCTACGGGCACAGGAAAAACCAGTTGATCCCAGAGCAGGGGTTAAATTATTAGCCATTTGACAATAGTTGTGCCTAATAGCTATTGAGTTGTAACTATATCGTGTTATTTTAAGAATTATGTGTATGCGTTCTGTAACGCGTAAGGACATTGCAGTCAATGACAGACATGCACATGAGTAGTTCTGTAAGATTTTACCACATGGTCATGTCATGACCATCTTAGCTTGTGTAAGTGTACATTGTGGCCTTCACACTACACTAAAATTGCCTAATGATGCCGTGATGGTTAGCTTTGTCAACCCTGATACAACCCAGACTCACCTGGGAAGAAAGTGTCAAGAAGGAAGTGGGTTGGCCTGTAAGCATGTCTGTGGGGTTGTCTTAATTAAGTCAACCTATGTGAGAAGACCTCGGTCACTATGGGCAGCACCAGACCCTAGGCAGGGTGTTTTTGAGCCTGAGCACCAGCAGGCAAGCAAGTGAATGTGCTGCATTCATTTCTCTCTGCTCTTGACTGTGGATATAATGGGACAAGCGAATTTGAAGTTCCTGTTTGAGTTTCCCACAGTGATGAAATGTAACTGGGATGGTGAGCTGGAAGAAATCGCTTTCCTTTCTAGGTCTCTTTTTGTTACAGTGTTTTTTAATCACAGCAGCAAAAATGAATCTGACATTACTCGCGGATTATCACTAAGTTTACCATGAAATCAACCCTGCAGCTGGGATGGGCTTTGGCCAGGGCCACGGACTATTACTACCAAGGGAGAGGAGACTAGTCGCTTGGTCCTCATTGGCTCTCAACTGGATTAGGCTCTTGACAGGAAGGGAATGGCAGAGGAGATGGCTTGGGAGGCAACTCCTGTCTGCACTTCCTGTTACTGAGACAATGGTGGCAGCAACCTCTGTTCTTTCCCAGGAAAGAATAGCAAAGTCTCTGTTTACGACCCAATAACAAAGGAAGGAACATCATCCAGGGGCAGCATGCCTTCTTTTGTGGGCACAAACCTGGTCCACCCTATTCTCTCTATCGGGTGGAGGGCATTGTCATCTTTGGCTCTTCCCCGAGTGCCCACTCTCTGTACCTTAACCTTCAGGGGCCTCCTTGGAAGTTGAGCCAAGAGTTTCCCAGGGACCTGCCCTGCTTCCTGCCCTCCTCTTAGCTGTGTCCCATGGGTTTTCTCCTCTGCCCAAGTATATTGATCTGTCACAACTCAGAACAGGGCTTTCCTGTCATTCCACAGGCCCAAGGACCTTGGTGTGTCCCTGTGATCCATACTGGGATTGTTTTGCCCAGATAAGAGTAGAAAACTACCCACTTGTGAGGTAGTAATCACACAGAGCCTGAGGTTATGAGGTAGGGAGTGAATTAATGACTCTGGGAAATGCCAGTGCTGGTGCCCAGCCAGAAGCTAACGGGGAACTAAACCTTCCTACCAGCATGCGGGAGGACCCAAGCTTTATGATTTAGAGAGCATCAGGGACCTGCTGTCTGTTCCTCACTCTTGGTATTAATCTAAATCTGTGGGAAGGGGTCAGCCACACTCCCCCATGGTGCTTTGTTTCAGAGATGAGAGCGCCTTCACCACTGACCTCATTTTCACTGACCCCATAAGAGACAGCTACTGGAGTATTCTACTAGCCCCTTCCTCTAGGATTGCAGGTCTCGAATCATGTCAGACCCAGGGACCGATCCTATGAGTACTCAGGAGGAAGACGGAGACTGGCTGTGCTGGGGAGATCTTAACCACAGACCAGAAAGTATTTAATTCATGAAGTGTCAACCTCTGGCTCTGTCTAGCTCAGGACTGACCACCCCTGGCCCAGTGCCCATTCCAGCCCTTTCTCTCAGTGATGGGTCCCGGTGCCAAAGCAAAGTGCAGGCATTCTCAGGTGAGCAGCACTGGGGTCTCTCTACTTGCCCAGCAGGTACAGGCACAAACAACCAGCTGAGAGTGGACTTTTCTCTCCCCAGCCAGCATTTCATTCCGTGGGTCCTCCTCCTCCTCCCTCCTGGAGGCTCTCAGGCAGGGAAGGTGCCTTTGCTCCAAGGCAAGTTTTATAAAATGTAGCTCCGCTGTGATGGTGCAGCATGATGACCCTGCCTGGCTCAGGGTTACTGACTCCTGATCAAAGCAGGCCACTGGCCCTTGAAAAACTGGAAAAGTCACTTCTCAAAGCCAAGAACACCTCTCTCCAGACCTCTATAATTCCGTCTTCAGAGGAGAGGAGGGAAGTAGAATGCTGGGGCAGAATTTGGCAGTGCTCCCCTCTAAACAGCTCAGAGAGGACCCCACAACACAGGACACACACCACCACACAGCCTGGAGGAGACCCAGTACCTTTGTCCTGTGCTGGTCAAGTAAGGCTAGCCCCATTCCCTAGGGATACCAGGGAAAATTTTTTTTCTAGAGCAGAGGGTGTCCATGCCATAGACCTCTGAGAACCTCAGGACACCCGAGAACTCCACCCCTGCCTGTCACTGACAAATATCCATTATTCTATCCACTCTTAAAAAAGTCTTGAAGGGTGGCTGGCCCGGATTACACATGACCACACCCACTGAGTCAGTGGTCTGTGTAGGGTTTATCATTCTTGGACGTAGTGACTAAGTATATTTCTATGTAGTGGTGGTGGTGTGACCATCAGCTACCCGGTGACTCCGAGCTGTCCCTTCATTCCCTGATGGGAGAACGGGGATCCAAGCCTTCCCAGGGCTGCCAAGTGGGTAGAGTTACCCGCTCCTGATCACCTTTGGTGTAAGAAACAGTTCTCCATGGCTGTGTAGAGAATGTGGAGCTGTCCTCACTGTAGGAAACGTCCCCAGAGCCCTGTGGACCCAGCGACCTAGGCAAGTGGCTCCCTCTCTGAGCCTCAGTTTCCACCTGAACCTGTAATTTCAGAGTCTGTGATGCTCCATCCACTGTGCTCTGACAGGCAGGCTTCTTGATACAGTCAAAAAAACTGCTCATCATCTCGTGACCCAATCATGGCTCTGTGTTGGGCTGGCTCTTCCTCAACCAGGTTTTGAAAACCTACAACCTGCCTAGTCATTTTCAGACAATAAAAAGTTCCTTTTTGTTCCAAGACTCAGAAAGCCATCATTTTAATAATTAACAGGTCCAGCTCAGTCAAGGAGTCAGTACTGCAAACCAGTTCCAGGTGGTTCTCTCATCCTGCCTCCACCCCTAAATATGCACCCTGCAAGTACCAGTTGTCACCAGTGACCGACCCTGCTTCCTTCCCCACACTGCTGAGAGTACAGGGGGTATAAACAGCCACATTTGGAATTCCTAGTATCCTTCTTTTAAAAAGACAGATTATTACTCTGTAGCCCAGGCTGGCCTCAAATTCCTGGCTCCTGACCAATAAGATCACAGGTATGAACCATCACACCCGGCTCTCAGCACACTCTTCTCCAGGAAGTTTGATGTCAGCCCACCTCTTGGGGAGGCGATGGATGGGGTGATATTCCCAGCATGTCTGTCACAGTTTTGAAAGGGCATTAAAGGTGGGGTTCTCTCCCCACACTTTGTGGAAGAAAAACGCCTCTGTGAGGCTTGGCGCATCTAAGAATTGAAAGCATTTGTGTTAAGTTCCTTCTCGAGGAATGGTGACCTGAGTGTCATGAAGCATCTGGCTTAGAAGGGAGGGAAGGAAGAAGAGGGAGAGGTCCAGGAAGAGGAAAGAGAGGGGGGGGGGAAACAGATATTATGGGGTACAGAAGGAAAAGTCTCTTACTGGGCAGGGACTTTTCTGGAGATGAGACCAGAAGCAATGTCCTGGGTTGAGGTGTTGAAGGGGAGAGCATTGAACATGTCACCCCTGGGCCCATGTGGGCTTGCATCTGTCTCCCCACTGCCTGTGGCTCTAGGGGTTTTCAGAAAGATGTGGTCCCCTGCTGAGCTAGGCCTGCTTTTCACTACCCTGGAGGATCTTACAGAGATCAGGGGCTCTGGGATGGGGGCATGGAGGGTAAAGATGCCAGCCCCACCGGGAGTCACGATCCTTTTCCGTCCTCCCTTGTCTGGGGAGTAGGGTAGCTCCAGCCTGTTGGCCCTGGACATCTGCATCTCCCAGGCTATTGAGAGTTCAGGCATGGGAAACTGAACCCCGAGGCACCATCCACTCAAGCTACAGAACTGAAAAATAATCAGGCATTTAACACCCACAGGATGAGCAGAAAAATCACAAAGGCTGATGCTACCAAGTGTGACAAGGACGGGGAACAATGGAGACTTTCATATGCTACTGGTGAGAGCAGAGAAGGCCCAGGTTTAGCCTGAATCTTGTGTATGCAATACAGAGGTCCTTTTAGTGAGGCAGGATCTTGGAAGACAACTGGGCGGGTGTTAGTATCAAGCTTAGAGCGACTGGATGAGCTTCCTGGGAAATCTACTGTTGGGATGTGTCAATTAGAATGACCCTTTGGGACAGCAGGGTGGTGACAAATGAGAAACAGAGATGTTCATGCCCTGTGACCCTGCCGCCAAATTTCCATGCATTCAGGGAGAAATTTCCAGCAAGAATTACCAGGATGTTCCTGGCAATGTTTGCAGCAGCTAAAACTAACAAACTGGAAACAGCCAAAATATCCAACAACAGAAGAATAGATTAAAAAATGGCAACAGGTATAAGTCTAAAAACATACTGGGAGCTACAGAAGGGCACACCCAGTGTGTCACAATTGTCACAAGTGTAACACCAGAAAGCAGCACCGTGCTCATAGTTGTGCACACAATGGAGTCTGGAAAGTGCTGCAGTAATAAACATTTTTAGCCTCGGATCTTCCTGAGGATGGAGAATTGAGAGAGGGCAAGACAAGGGCCGGAGAGACAACAAAGCAGATCACTGAGGTGCCTCAAAACCAAGAAGCAAGTAAGAGAAAAAAAAATGAGAAAGTCGGGCAATAATTATATGGATGTTTGACAAAGTGTTATGTATACTTTTCTATTCTATTTGAAATTTTCCTAATATTTTTGCTTTTTTAAAAATTGAGATGAGCTGGGTGGTGCTGGTGCACACCTTTAATCCCAGAACTTGGGAGGCAGAGGCTGGCGGATCTCTGTGAGTTTGAGGCCAGCCTGGTCTACAGAGCTATTTCCAGAATAGCCAAGATTACACAGAAACCTGTTTCAAAAAGCCAAAAAACAAACAAACAAACAAACAAGCCACCACCACCACTACTACCACCACCACCACCACCACCAAAGAAACCGAGGTGAAATTCACGTATCGATCTCCACCAAACATCTCAAGCTGACAAGGTCGGTGGCATTTTGCACATTTATGGTGTCCTACAACCACTGCCTCTATCTAATTAAAACACATTTCATCACCCAAAAAGGAAACCCTACACCCATTGAGCAATTGCTCTCCGATCCCTGTTCCCTTTAGTCTCTGGCAAATCACCAGTCTGTATTCTGTCTCCATGGTTTTCAGTTTGGGGTACTTTATGTATATGGAATCATACAGTGTGTGATCCTTTCCATCTGCCTGCCTTCAAGGCTCATCACCTTGACAGCGTCCTACGTCCAGACAGTATTCCATTGTAGGGAAAGGTGACATTGTGCTTGCCAGGTCCACCTGTCCGGTGGATATTTTGGCTGTTTTCACCCATTGGTTACCTTGGTGAGCACCGCTGTGGGCATGTGTGTACACACTCTCACTTGAGTTCCTGCTTTAATTCTGTGGTCGTATTCCTGGGTGTGAAATTGCTGGGCCGTAAGCTAACTGTTGAAGGAACCACCAAACTGCCCTCCACATTAGCTGAACATCTTTACATTCCTAACAGCAATATGCAGAGTCACTGTTTCTCCATACCCTGGATTGTTAGGGTCCATCCAGGGGGGTAGTATTTTAGAATTTTGTTGTAGTCTTTGCTGCTGGACCTGTTTTTAAAACTAACAGCCAATCTAGTGGGTGAGAGGGGACACCTCAATGTGGTTTTGATTTCCTTTCCTGGGTGACTAACTCAGCTGAGCATCATTTCATGTGTTCATTACCCATCTGTGTTTCTGCCTTGGAGAAATGTCTGTCCAAGCCATTGCCCACTTTATCATCGTGTTTTGGGTGTTGACTTATAATACTCTACAGTTTAAGAAAACACCCCTAGCATGGTCAGTGCCTCTTCCAGCCTTTTAATTTTCCAGCTCTCTGTCTAGACACTATTTCTTCGAATGTGCAGTCTATGCTGAGGATCACTTGAAGGACTGTGTCTGCTTTCTCCCTTCTCTCCCAAGGCATCCTGTAAACCCAGCCCTAATCTATAGAGGAAGAAAGACTCAAAGATGGCAAGTGAAACACCAAAGGCTTCTCGAGAAGGTGGCAG
>CABHPH010162293.1:28973-48378 GCA_902168325.1 Peromyscus nudipes | reverse complement strand
TCTCTCTCTCTCTCTCTCTCTCTCTCTCTCTCTCTCTCTCTCTCTCTGTGTGTGTGTGTGTGTGTGTGTGTGTGTGTGTGTGTGTGTGTGTGTGTAGGGAGGGTACTTGCATGCCAGAGCCTACATATAGAGGTCAGACAGCCTTGGCTATCAGTCACTTCTGTTTACTTTAAGAGTCTCTTGTTTTTCATGGTATCGGGGGATTCTCCTGTCTTTGTCTCCCATCTCACAGTAAGAGAGCCAGGATTAGAGACACAGCCCACCACACCCAGCTTTCAATGACTCATTAGGATCCAGACTCAGGACCTCACACACTTATGGTACTCACTTGCCAGGCCAGCACATCTTTTTGAGACCACTTTATCACAGGATTTAGCAACTGTCATGTGGACACAGGTCTGAATGTACAAATTACCTCTGGTGGCTCTAATGTACATTGGGCTGTCAGTGTTTGTTTTTAAAAAGTAAGTATGGTATTCACCTCTGTAAGATGTGCCATGTGACCAAGGCCTCTTTAGGCCTAACCATCAAGGCATATCCCTGTTGCCACTAGATGGCAGCAACCAGGATTGAGAAAACAACCCCATACAAGGGGGGTTCTTCCATGATGCCGAAGTGGGTGGCAGGTTCCTGTTTTCTACAGGGGCCGAGGTTGACACACCCAGCAACACGTGCCTGCATGGCTGAGGCCTGTCACATGCTCTTGTGCAACTTGTTTTGGCTTTTGAAAGACTTGGTGGAGGCAGCCCAAGTTGCTGGCAAAAGCCAGGGTCTAGCAGCTAAGTACCAGTTCTTACTTTGTCTCCAGCTAGCTGGGGGAGTATGAAGATGTCACAAAGACCAACACCAAAGCCTGTGTTTCTCTCCTTCATGAAGTGAGCCTTGTTTTGAGGAAGGAATATGGGTTTAAGTTTGAGCAGGATTTTCTGTGCTCGGATGGCTGTTATTGTGAAATCCCTGGAGTCTGAGCCCTGACACCTGCTTCCAGCAGAGCAGTTCTAGTTCTGGGCAGCCTTGGCCAAGGCTTTGATTTCTCATAGCTTTTTTTCTTTGTTTGTGAATCAGGAGAAATAACCCCAAGGACACAGTTGGTGGGTAGCTACCAGCATTACCTGTATGCCAGGTACTCAGCAATGTATTGGCCACGAAAGAGACTGTCAGCCAATTTTATTCTGTTGTTATGACATGTGTCTGTCTCCAGGTCTCTTTGTCACTTCCCTGGGGCAGAGATGCTGCCCTCTCCCCTGACTGCCCCAGCACATAGACCACCCCAGTCTGCCCTGTAAATGTTCATAGCTGTGGCTAAAATAGCGAAGTAGATGGATATTTGATCTTGGGAGTCCAGTAGATCACAGTGCCCAGTAGATCACAGTGCCCAGTAGATCACAGCACCATGAGTGGCGTTAGGCGACCTCCCATTTACAGTGCTGTGCTTTCCTTTACATCCCAATCAGAGGGAAGGATGGAAAGGAAAGCGTGGTTGTCAGGCTGATCGAGCACCTCCCTGTGCTTCCTTGGGGCCAGGCTTGTGTCTTTCATTCCTGACTTTCAGTTCCATCTCATTGCCTGTTGTGGGGCACTTGGCCTTGCGGCTCTTTGGCTTGACGTCTTTCTTTAGAAGGCAGATGAAATAGGGATTTCTCTTACTATTTGTATTTCTTTCTAACTTTGATGGGTAGTGAATGAGTAGATTCTTTTCTTTATTCTCTCATATATTACATCCCAACCATGGATTCCCCTCCCTCCCTTCCCCCAGTCTCTCTCCCCTATTTCCCCTCTCCCCCAGATCTACCCTTCTTCCATCTCCCCTCAGAAAAGAGCAGGCCTCCCAGGGGCACCAACCAAACACTGCATAATATGCTGCTGTAAGACCAGGTACAAATGCTCAAATCAAGGTTGGATGAGGCAATCCAGTAGTAGGAAAAGTGTCCCGTAAGTAGGCAAAAGAGTCAGCAACCACCTCTACTCCCACTGTTAAGAATCCTACAAGAACACCAAGTTGCTTAGCCGTAACATATATGCAGAGGATCTAGGTCAGACCCCTACAGGCTGCCTGATCTCAGCAAGCCCTCATGAGTCCTAGTCAATTGATTCTGTGGGCCCTGTTCTTGTGGTGTCCCTGGCCCCTCTGATTCCTCTGATCCTTCCTTCCCCTCCTCTGCAGGACTCCCAGAGCTCAGCCTAATGTTTGGCTGTGGGACTCTCCATCTGCTCCCATCAGTTGCTGGATTAAGTCTCTCTGATCTCTTTGATGAGGATTCTGCTAGGCTCCAGTACCAGAACACACTGCAGTCAGGACAAGCTGTAGGTGGAAGGTTTTGTGGCTGGGTTGGTGTCCCGATCCTTCCACTTGAGACCTTGCCTGGTTACAGAAGATGGCTCTGTGTCTTCCATCACGAAGAGTCTTTGCTAGGGTTACTCTTGTCGATTCCATGGAGTTTTCCTTGCACTAGGTTTCCACTCATCCCTGAGGTGTCCTCTATTTCCAGTTGTTTCTCCCAGTATTTCCCCCCTGACACTTGATACCTCCTCTTCTCGCCCCCACTCACTCCCAGTCCACCCATGAAATCTATTCTATTTCCCCGTCATGGGGAGATCCTTGCATCCTTCCCTTAAGCCCTTCTTGTTACTTAGCCTCTCTGGTTCTGTGGACCATAGCATGATGATCTTTTACTTTAGAGCTAATATCTACTCATAAGTGAGTACATACCATGTTTGTCTTTCTGGGTCTGGGTTACCTCCTGAGTGGATTCTTTTACCCACACCCTCACACATCCTCAGCTGCCCCTATTGCTAAGATCGAGTTGCTAAGATTTGTGCTTCAGACTAAACCAAAGATCTTGTGTGTGTTGAGATCTTGTTAAAGTTCTTAAATAAAAACAAACAAACAAGAAATCACCATTGCAGATCCTGGATACTGTGCTTTCCTGGCCTTCAAAAGCCCTTTCTTTGTCCCTGTGTATTTGCGTGTTCTCCATATTTGTGTTTTGTTAACCCCTTGAGTTTAGAAACAAAGTGTTCCGGATTGCACTTTCTCTATTCTTGCTAGAAGACTGACTTCTTAGATATTTGATGCTTTAGTGGGAGTGACCTTTGTCAATACACTTCCTAAAGGTGACATGAAGGAAAGTCTTAGTGGAAGATCCTCTGACTTACTGGGAAAAGTCAATGACAGAATAGGAAAAATAAAAGCCCTTGGTAAACCCGGCTCTGTTTCATCAACACTTTTATGGGCCATGCTTCTGTGTTGCTGTAGTACCAGGGATAAAGCATGCTTTAAGCCATCATGCAAAACTCAGTCTTAGAAAATGAGAAGATATGAATTTGAACCCGAGCTTCCCTGTCAAGAGAATTATGGTGTATTTCAGCCCACTGCTTCATCTGAGTTAAATTTACTATTATTTTCCCTAACAATAATAACAGCTCCAAGCACTCCTTTAAGTAAAGATGTTTGTTATAAACCCCATATGCTTATACATGTACGCCTCGTTGTATATATAAGATGTACATTCTCGTAGAGTTACATTAGATTTTTAAGGAATTTCCTTTTGGCTTTCAAATCATTGAGCAGAATATCCGAGTAGGCACCGTGTCAAAATAATCAGAACGTATTTAACACTCTCTCGAAAAATCCATTTAAAAATAAGAACGTGGTCCAAGGATGATTTTCAGACCATAAATTGAAGTGTAAATATTCAAATTATTTTCATAAACTATTCAGTTCTGTTGGGCTTTTATGCTATCATACAGTGATTTTTTTGTATTTAAGTTTTCTAGCACTTCTCCTTTTTAAGAGCCTCAAGTGTCCCATAAAAAGCAAATACTTGAATTTTCAGTTTCTAGGTACTGCATATTTTTCCTTCTGCTTGCCTTATTTTTATAACGGTGATTTATATGGACATTACTAAAGAAAAGGAAAGGAGGATCTGGAAGAGGAACTGCTATATAACACTGCTTAAAAAATCTATTTCCAATGCTAAGGAGCGGCTGGGGGAGGGGGGACCCTGGCATCGTATCAGAGCACGATCCGGTTTCTGAGACCGCCATTCCTGAGTCACTATCTTCCAAAAATATTTATTGAGCCTAGCGGAGGAAGGGAGGGTAAGAGTGCCAGATGCCATTTCCATTTCCAGGGTGGGGGAGGTTGGAGGGTGCAGAAAAGCCAGCAGGGACTGCTTGTTGGGGTTCCTGGAAGAGCCACCATGGAGAAAACAGCTAGAAAGCCAAGCTTGGTGACGCAGGCCTGTGATCCTAACAACCAGGGAGGTGCACATGTGCAGGTCACAAGTTCAAGGGCAGCCTGGCCTACTGAGTGAGTTCAAGGCCAGTCCTAGCAACTTCCTAAGACCTCATCTTAAAATAAATAGGAACAAGAAGGCTAAGGTTCAGTAATTGAGTGCTTGCCTAAGATGTGACACCCTCGGTTCAGTCTCCACTACTGTAAAAGGAAACGAAAACCAAAATAAATACTCAAAAAGGAAAAGAAGAAAGAAAAACAGCAAAACCATGCTCATGGAAAGAAAATAGGAGGAAACAGCCCAGAATCTGGCAGAGTTGATGGGACCCTGACTTCAAATGATATAACCCAAGAAGGTTGTGAAGTATCTTGCCCTCCCTCCTAAGGTCCCAGAGACAAACCAACTCTCACCCTAAGGGAACCAATGGTTTCACTGGACCTGCTTGCAACAGAGCATGGGCAAGGGAGTCTCAGCAGGAGTGTGGGTGATCCGAAAGCACCAGTGTGAATGATGGCTTCCCTGTGTAGATGGAGCTTCCTCGACCTAGACTTTCACAGCCTATGTGCTCTTCCCTGAGAGGTGAGACCCACAGGCCACCTCTATGCACAGCTTGGGCAGAATTGCAAGCAAATGGCTGGCGGGGGGTTGGGGGTGGGGGTGGGGGTGGGGGTGGGGGTGGGGGGTGGTAAAGGGGGGATGCCAATAAGCAGCTTTTCTTCATGGCTCTTGACTGCTCCTCCTTGAATTCCTGCCCCAATTCCCCTCAGTGATAGACTATGATCAGGTCACGTAAGCCAGATAAACTCTTTCCCCATCGGGCTGGTTTTGGTCAGTATTTTATCACGGCAACAGAAAGCAAATTAGGATACTTATTGAGTAGATTTATCGGGACAACCAACCAGGATGAAGAAAATGAGGAAAAAGTGAAGGAAAAGCACTCACTGAAAAGCTCTAGAAAGTTCTATTGTACCACCGAGGCAACTACCTCACTCCTCTTTGTGGAACAAGCCTCGTTGCTATGTTAGGCATTGAGTCAGGGGCAAGCTGAGTAGCAGTTAAATGGAGTGCAGGTCTTGCATTCAATTAGCTCTGGGCCCATAGTAATTGGTAGCATTACAAATATGGACAAGCCCCTGCAGCCTCTGCTTTCCTCTCTATAAAATAATGATAGTAATATAATATAAACTTCCTGTAGTTCATGTAGATATCATATAAGGAAATATCATGAATTGTTTTACATAGTAAGTGTATGTGGTATGTGGTTAACTACAAATCTAATAGACTTTAATGGGAGAAAGAAAAAAAAAACCTTGAAAGATTCTGTCATTGCCCATAAGGAGTCAACACTCTCAGAAGGGTGATGGTGCACATAATAAGCTGTCTTTACTTCAGAAGAAGGGGGAAATGGCAAGACCACGGGGACAGGGACCCAGCCCTGCATGCTCCGGGATCTAGGGAGGTTGCCTTCTCTTCTGAGAGTGGAGATGAGTGGGCACTTGTCATACTGGGAAATGCTGGGGCGAGATGAGTGACACACCTAGAACTTTGAGCCAGAAATGGAAACCCAGCTATACCCAGAGTGCTTTGCTGATCTGGACCCCTTCTGCTCAACAGTGGTGTGGGACTGGCCTTGTGCTTTGAGGACAAACGGGAGAAGCCAAAGGCTATAATTGCAAGGTCTTCAAGTTTGGGAGACCTGTGGTCACATAGAAGCAGGTATTAAGGTAACTAGATAGAATCTGATGTGGAATCTGCAGACGTGGCATTATTGGTGGGTCCGGCTGGAATGTAGAAGGACAAGGGTTTGAGTTTGCCCCATTGGACAATACACAGAAAAGGGTTCATAGACAAGCATGCACTCAGACAGAAACTGAGAATACTTCCAGCCAGTGTTGTTCATAGGCCTGGGAGCTTGGACCAGGCCTTTCAAACAGCGGGAGCCCTTCCTCTGACCTGCTCAGAAAGCACCAGCATGGAAACTTATCAGAAGGCATGTGGGTGTACCTACCCAGCTCTTTCTTAACTGACCACTTGGTGACCCATTCCAGGTGCCTTTGTGGGTTATTTTTCCAGCCTGGTGTTTTTCTTCATATAGACTCGGCCTATGCCTGGGTAAGAACACGCTGTGTAAAGCAGTTCTTCTGTACCTCGCCCTCCAAATGTGCAAACCAACAACCACAGATAGATCCCAGATGCCGTTTCCCTGCTCCTGACATCCTTGAAGTGGGCCCTGCCTGCAGGCACACCTGCCAAGGAAAATGCTGTCCTCGAAATGCTCCTGGCGTGGTTCTCAAGAGGTGCCAACCAACGAGACTGGAATTGCTGACTTCTCTGAAAGAGAAACCGGCAGCTGTGGTCACCAGGGTGAAGTCCCTCTGCAGGAAGACCCAATGCAATTAAACACACTTTGTCCACATCACAGAGAGCCCACCCCACCTGTCATTCATAGCCCAGGAAGTACTGGCTTCTAGGAGGGACCTTCCCAGAAGGGAAGTGACTCAGTCTGGCCCCAGGCCCCACCCAGAGCACAAGTATACAAGGTGAGATGCCAAGAGGCATTTGGAGGTCACCCGGTCCAGCCCTCTTGACTGGAGGACAGATGTGAGTCACCTAAAGTCGTCCATCAGAAGAACATGTTGGGAGCTGAGCCCTGCTCCTATCCCTCTGAGTGAGATATCATGCCCACACATCAGATTTGTAGACTCACTTAGAGTCAGCTAAGACTCTCTACAATATAGAAAATGGGGTTGGAGGATAAGGGCTTGGGAGCCAAAGGCCTGAGTTTTTCCCCCGGGAGCACTTCCTCCCATGGGAAACACATTTAGGGACTGCGGATATCATTCATTTGGGAGAGTGTTTGAAGCACACATGGGAAGGTCTGGTTTGACCCCAAGCATCACATAAACCAGGCATGGTGGTAAACATCTGTGTTGCCAGCATGGAGAGGTAGAGGCAGAAGAAAGTTCAAGGTCATTGTCTGTTTCATGGCAGGAGGTGAGCTTGGAATAGAGATCTTGCTTCAAAACAAACACAGGCACACCTAACCACCCTCCCCCCACATACACACCACCACACCCACCTACACACACACCTCAGCAACAACAACCACAAACCAATCTAAAGAATGAGTTTTCACAGAGCCTCTCCTGAATGATCCCAAATGGTCTGAAGACCATCTCCTCAGCATAGATTAGAGTTCTTTTTTATTTTTTTAAATTTATTTATTTTTATTTTATGTGCTCTAGTGTTTTGCTTATATGTATGTTGGTGTGAGTATGCCAGATCCCCTGAAACTGGAGTTATAGACAGTTGTGAGCTGCTATGTGGGTGCTGGGAATTGAACTTGGGTCCTCTGGAAGAGCAGCCAGTGCTCTTAAACCACTGAGCCATCTCTCCAGCCCCTGATTAGAGTGCTTAGTATTGAAATGGGCGATCCGTGGGCTTCATCACACAGTCAACAGATGAAGAAGACATGAGCAGGAGCCAGGAGCAGCAGAAGCAGCTCGTGCTTGGATGTTAATCTGCTGTTTAGTAGGAATCTGAATTCCTGGTTGGTGTACTCTGGGCAAGGTCCATAGACCACATAAGTTTCAGAATGAGTCTGGGGGGTTCTTTTTCCTCCCGGTTTGGAAGTCCACTCACCCTAGCCAAGGAGAGAATTCTGACAACGGTTCTGCAATTACAGTCTGCAGCAAATGGCTGCAGCAGATCAACCCTGAGTTAAGAAAAAGTCAGGGCTACTCTTTGAGGTATGGCTGGGGTATGTTTCTCATCCATCACTGTCAGGATCATATACAATTTCAAATTTCTGTAACTCTTAAGTGTTACAGGGTGTCACGTGCTAAATGGAAGCTGAGAGGAAAAGAGTTCTGCTCACAGCTCAATCTTGTAAGGATTTTTTTTTTTAAAAGCACATTAATCTATTAGTAATCCATTTAGATTTTTAAAATAATGGTCATTTATGTTTGGTACAATATGTACTCAGCTTGGTCCTGGAAAATGATTTGGAAATACAAGTTTAAACTGTAGGAACTCCACAGCAGGCCTGTTATAATCCCCTCTACTACTATTTTTGTTAAAAAAAAATAATTGCTATATCAAGTATCCATAAAGAGGGAATATGTGAGTCAGGTGTGGCACACACCAGCAATCCCAGCACTCAGGAGATGGAGGCAGGAGGACCGTGAGTTCCAGGCTAGTCTGGGCTTCCTTTCAAGGTCCTATGTTAAAAAGTAAACTTAAAGAAAAGAGCAGTAGAGATGGTATATGGGGTCTTTGGGAGCAGGGAGGCAGGCAGGAGAGAACTTTTCATATAATGGCATTTCAAATTAACTACACAGTTACCAGAATAATACTCTGAATTATTGATATGCCAGTGTTTTCAATCATACTGATTTGATGCATATATAAAGATATAGTATCAGTAAGATTCTTTTATTTGAGGGTTGTTTTCTGTCCTTGTACAAATTAAATGGAGGTGCTAAACATACATTTTTATTTTAGGCTTTCTCATATGCCCAGCACTATGTTAAGCATTTTGTCTATGCTTTAAACCCCAGAACTTTCTCCTGGTATTGCAGATGGCTCAAATGGGTAAAGTGCTTAATCGTGAGGACCTGAGTTCAAATCCCAAGAACCCATCCAAAATCTGGAAGCAGGTATGGTATGGGCTCAGAGGATAAAAGCGAGTATCTGAAAGCCTGATAGCCTCAGTTCCATCTCTAGAACTTACACTGGAGACAACTTATTCCAGAAAGTTCTCCTCTGACTCCGCAAGCACAGTGTGGTACACATGTGTCCACCCCCACCCCCACATCATACACACACATACAAAATAATAATATATAGAATGAGAAGTTGAAAAGCCCAGCCATGGTAATGCATGTCTATAATTCCACTGCTCCTGTGGCGACGTGGGAGGCAGAGACAGGAGAACGGCTGGAAGCTCATGGGACTGAGCCTCCGGCATATGCAGTAGTGGACATCAAATTGAGCCTGCTTCCAACGAGGTATAAAGGGAGGACCAACACCTGAGATTGTCTTGGACCTGCATACATGGCGTAGCACCCATGTACCCTTAGTCACACACACACATGCACACAGACACACACACACACACACACACACACACACACACACACACACACACGAGATTTTAATAAGCTCTTTCCTGAGGTCATGTTGTCTCATGGTCACTGTGGAAGGGTAAGTGGCCTTATCAAGGCTGGGCAGCCAGCTTGGGATCCCACTCAGACCCTGGGACTTTGAATCATATGTCCTGCAATGTCATCATCTTATGAAGTATGTCAGGAGGTAAGAACCCTCAAAGGCTTCTTTCTTGGTAGTTGTCTGGGTGGACCTGGGCCACTAGATACTCAATATCCGAGGGTTCAGGTTGGCTAATTGTAGGAGTCTGAAATACTGTAAATATTAAAAGCCGTTTCTGGGCAGAGTGGTCCATTCATTCATAGGGAATACCCATGTCTACTGGGAAAATCCCTGTTTCCAGGTGATGCAGCCCCCTTGAAGGGTGAGCTTCGATTTTCCAAATCTCATTGCAACTCATTCCAAATTTGTGGCAGCCTGTCTCACTTCCAATTTGCCCATCAGGTGACACGGACCTGATGACCAGTTTGACATTGAGGTATAGTTATTGATTTTGAGATCTGGACACACTGTTGCTAAAAGTTCCTTGTCTTGTTAGAAAGGCGGAGGGTTATCCAATTCAACTGCCTCTATCTGCTTAGGAAATTCATGGTTAGACCATGGAATCTATGTAACTGGGAGGAAATTGTGTGTGTGTGTGTGTGTGTGTGTGTGTGTGTGTGTGTGTGTGTATGTATGTATGTATGTATGTATGTGTATATGTATGTATGTTTGTATAGACTCCCAGCTTTGTGTGTGTGTGAGTGTGTGTGTGTGTGTGTGTGTGTGTATCTCAGATGCTGGAAGCTTTTAAAAGTAAAATTATTTCCATCCCAGTATACAAAAATGCTTTTGAGGTGGTCGTCATTTTATTTGAGCCATGGTCTTTGGAGACTTGGGACAATAATATACTTCTTTCTATCCTATGTAAATAGGTGCAGATTTTAAAGCATTCATGCATGTATTACACACTTTATAAATCCAAGTAATAGAAATGTTTGTGTGTATAAATAGGTAGAATAGGGAGTATACATTCTGTATAAAATAACCTCTATGGTATTTGTTTACCCTGATTTTTTTGATTTATGAGTCGTCATCACTCACTATAGAAGAAAGGAAATAAATATGCAAAACACTGCTGGACTTTTAATGGGGCGCCTTCCCACCTTAGCTCAGTGTTTCTCGACTGAAGCTGACCTTGAAACTGCTTTTTAAATACAAGTCAAAATATGCAAATTCCAGAATATCTGGATGGAAATCCCATGTTGGGAGTTTTTCAAATTCACATTTTTGCATCATTTGTATCCCATATCCCAGCTTTCACCTGCTCTCTAGTCCATCTATGTCTGATTGGTAGGAATGTGGGGGTTCTCCCGGTGTGTCAATCCTCCCCAGTGAGATTTTTTTTCTTTGTTCAATAACCCATGACTTCTAGAATCAACAGTATTCCCCCATGCAGGGTACCTCTATTCAAACCCTTTTAAAGTTACAGTTTCCAGTTGGTTTATAATATCTGTAGGTTTCAATGTGGCTTCTTCATACTTCCTTAATTTCGGGTACCCCCAACCACATGCTCTTCCCCCCCGCCCCCGCTTCCCACTTCCGTCTCTGTAAAAACCTTTTCACACCTGGGTATTCCCTCCCTCCCTGTTTTCAGGTGACATGGTCTACCACCCTTGTGCACTTGAGAGCCTCTCCTCCCCGCCCTCCATGGTCCCTCTCCCCCTTCCGAGTCTGTATGCACATTCCAAGTTCAATAGACAAACCTGAAATGCTTCAGTGGGGGTCAGGGAGAACAGGCAATGTTTGTCTTTCTGGGCCCATGTCACCTCACTCAGTATAATCTATTCTGGTTCCATCAATTTTCCTACAAATTCCATAACGTTATTTTTCCTTGCATCTGAATAAAAGTCTGTTGTGTAAATGTATCACACAGCCAGTATCCATTCATCAGGTGATGGGCATCTAGGCCAGTTCTTAAAAAAAATTTCTTAATGATCATAAAACATTTCTTGCCCAGTCTTTAATTTCTTTCTTTTCACTGTGCATGCCTCCTAGGGGCTGTGTGTTAATGTACTATGTCTTTTGTCTTGTCCCTCAGCGTCTTTGGTGAGGAGCTGATGTCTGTGTCACACGTGGCTCTCTTCTAGTAAGTCACATGACACATACATTTGTAGTCTGTCTTCATGTTGGTGCTGTCCATTTCACTGGACCCCAAAGAAGCCGCTTCTGTCCCCTGCTTGTATTTCAGAAGGGCCTTCTGGAGTCTGCCTGGCATGGCTGCATATATATCACCGTCTTCTTATGACCAGAAAGACTCACGACCATGAATTTCACTGGTTTATGATTGGTCCCTGACTGCCTCTGCCATCACATTTGGCAGAGAATCCTCTTTTTGCAGTTACATGAACAAGAAGATATTCTGAACTGATGCATGAATGAATAGGAAATACACCAGTTCCAAAGGATAAATCTCTCACGTGCTAGAGAGCGACTTCAGGCGAAACACTGGGTTGTGCTGTGCTGGAGGATGGAGCCCACGCTGTAATTAATGCCACTAGCAGCAAAAGGACATCAGGGATGCTGCACGTGTTGATTATTTCTTCATTTTGTTTATTCAAGTTTCTCCGCTTTGGAAGCTCTGTGACCATTGCCACAGAAAGCCCTGGAGATGGAGTAGAGCATTAGCTGCTGCTCCATGTAAGGGCATGTAACTCCTCCAAACACAGTCTCTCTGTGTCTCTCTCCCTCTCCCCCCTCCTTCCCTTTCTCCCTCTCCCTCTCTCTCATCAATAGAGTATGAAAACATTATTGGATTCAGGAGTTCACAGGAGTCCTGGATGTAGCTGGGGACCGGGGGATAGATTTATGAAATGGACCATTTCAAATGGCATTATCTTCCCACAGTGAGGTACACCTTTCATAAATCATGGGCGAGTGCTCAGAAACCCAGCGTTCGTTATTCCTGCCATAGCATGTATTTGCACCCCCCAGCATTGCAGAGGAGGAGAATGGCTCAGGTTGCCTTCCCTGGGTTTGAAAAGGCAATTAATCCCCTTATGGTAAAATGGCAGAAGAAGAATTATAACCAAGTAGAAGAGTACATCATAGAAGCCAAGGACTGGTTTTTTTTTTTTTTAACTGCTGGGTTTTGGTTTTTTTAATCTTGGTTTTCTTTTTGCTTGTTTAGGCCTTAATTAGTTATGGCACAAATTTAATGTTTTTTGTTTGTTTTTTTGTCTTTTGGTTTTTTTTTTGGGGGGGGGCTAATTTTCACCTTAATCCTTGTGCTGTATTAAGACAAAGTAGGTAAGTGATGAAGAGCTGGAAAGCAAGTGGTTGGAGTGCTAGCTGGGCTCGCCTTTCCTCTGTCACCCAGGGGCCTATGGAGAGCTGTCCTGTAACACACCTGCAGCCATGGCATTCCTGGTTGCATTTGTAACATGGGCCTGATGTTACCCGGATCTGATCTGCATGAAGTGGATCCTTCTCCGTGTGCCCTTTACATCATTAAAGTCCCCCATGATGGTAGTCAGCTTCCATAAAGCACTTGGTTCCTTAAGTCACCCCAGTTGTTCCCAGTTCTGCTAGCCCCGAATGAAAAATTTCCCCTTGGTAGGAAAGACTGCAGGGCCTCAGTCCTGTCTGATTAAGAATGTGGTCCATTCTCTAGGCTCCTTTCATACTCTGGAGAACAGCCGGAGGACAATGGTCAATTTCCTCAAAGACAATAGCAATAAAGAAGAAAAATCGGTGTCTCTGCCACCCCTAGCCTTTCTATCTTTGAATTAAGAAAGAATTAGTTAACAGCATGCCAAAATATATTGTATCAGACACCCGAGGAAAATACTTTACTATTTATTTATTTTGAGACAGGAACTCACTCTATACCCAAATCTAGCCTCAAACAGAGTAGTCCTCCTGCCTCAGCTTCATATTGCTGGGATTTCAGGCATGAGTACCATGCCCAGATAAATACGTTACGTTTTTAAAGATAGCTCTATCTCAGATAGTTGGAGACATGTTTTTTTTTCTTGTATATGTGTCAGGAGAAGATTAAAAAAAAGGGTGAATGCTTGCAATGACCTCAGATTTGATTAATTGAACTTAATGGTCATTTAAAAGCATAAATGGAGAATCTCTCATTGAGATTTTTGGAGGTATCATTGTGCAGGCAAGTGAGATATAGAAAGTGAGAGATCTGTTCACACACTTCAATTCTCTCTGCTTGCCTGGAAGGGATTAATTCCAAAGCTGGGGGCTGA
Source organism: Peromyscus nudipes (assembly GCA_902168325.1). Lineage (NCBI taxonomy): Eukaryota > Metazoa > Chordata > Mammalia > Rodentia > Cricetidae > Peromyscus > Peromyscus nudipes. Next base: position 34,730 of record CABHPH010162293.1, on the reverse strand, counting down.
GTCCCAGGTCACAAACAGCTCTTAGAAGGTGTTCTTTGCTGTCTTTTTTTTTCTGCCTGTCCATTCACTCCTCTCTCCAAGGGAAATGAGATGTCCATTTGCAACTATGCATTAGCATAGTCTTTCAGGTTTGTTTCAGACCAACTTCAGTGTCAACCCTGTGCTTACATTTCCTTATTCCTTTTAATTCTGTTTCCAATTTGGTAATGAAGATGGTGGTAGCAGCTCTTCAAAATTGCTGCAAAAAAGTGAGCTAGAGCTAGTAAATAGATGGCTCTGTGGGTAATATCATTTACTGCAGAGGTAGGAGGACTTGAGTTCAAATCCCCAGCACCCACATAAAACAGTAGGTGAGGCACATGTGCCTGTAACCAGAACACTATGGGGAGTGGAGACAGGAGAATCACTGGGGCTCACATGCTGTCAGCCTTGTTCCAGATTCATTGCCAGATCCTATTTCAAAGGCATAAGGAGATGACATCCTCCTTGGTCTTTGTGTACTCTCTCTCTCTCTCTCTCTCTCTCTCTCTCTCTCTCTCTCACACACACACACACACACACACACACACCTAAAAATTATAAAGGATCTAGATAACATATCAAGGGAAATCACACAGTAAGAGTTTAAAACAAAGAATAGTTACCATTTATAGAGTGTTTTCTGAGTGGCATGCACTTAGATATGTATCTTTTTTGTTGTTGTTTTTCAAGACAGGGTTTCTCAGTGTAGTTTTGGTTTTTTATTTGTTTTAATTTTAAGATAGGGTCTCGATGTTTTAGTCCAGACTGTCCTTGAAATTGAGGTCCCCCTGTTCCCCTGCTCAGTCTCCACAAGTGCTGGGAATACATTGAACTTTATGCTCTATAAATAAGTCCCCCCCCTTTTTTTTCCTGTTCATTTTGCAAAACAGCCTCTGAGTTAGGCATCATTATACCCACTTTCTGGATAAGGATAATAAAGTGCATTCAACTAGAAAAAAAGCAACCCAGTATCGAAACCCTAGTCTCTTTGATGTCAAGATTACGCTGTTACTTATGACCCATCTATCTATGTGTCTGTGAGTGCTCTATCTGTGTCTGTGCACCAGAGCTGGGAATGATGAACAAAAAGACCCAAGGAGAAGCCATTGTGAGAACCAGCAGCCTAGAGGAGTCACTAGGACCTCTCGGTCATGTGCTCACAGGCTTCATCAGAGCAGCTTAGCTCTGCTGGTCCCACCCTACCGAATTGACCCTGATACAAAGACAGACTGAAAGGAAGGGGTTCTCTGCCAATGCCTCGTGCACATCTGGACAAATCAAGAGCAGTGAAGAGTCTCTGAAGAACAGAGAGAAGTGTTAGCATGGGGTGGGGCCAGCAGTTCAAGGCAGACCCATTTGAAGGCAAATTCTTTCCCACCAGAGATCATTACCTAGTGGGTCCAAAAGAGTGAACGTTGCACTTCTGGACACACAACACAGGTTCCTGGACATGATGTCCCCACCACAGGGACCCAGAATTCCTGAGACCTACACCTTGGGGATGATGTCCACAGTAATTTCAGAGTTCTGGATTTTCAATTGGGGAGGGTCTGTTCCTAGGTCCCCAGGCTGAGATTTTTAAAGCTCAGCAAGATTTGGGTGTGGGGGGTGCATTTCCAGGAAACCAAATAGGACCCTATTGACTTCTGAGCATCCCTTTTGCATTTCTCTTGGCTGTGTTACTGTCAGCCTTGGAATACATTGTTGTTGCATTTGGATTGGTTTTTGTCTCTTATGATGCAATACAAAGAAACCACCCTCCCAGTCATCTTCTCTACCTTCCCTGACCAGACAGACTTGGACCCCATCATTGAGACTGTCCTCTCCTCACTCAGCATCCACACCTTCCGTCCTGTCATGTTGAGTTGAGGCCATTCCACTGCTTGACTATTAACTCCTTAAAGAAAGACACGACTTTCACTTCAGGATGCTCAAGATATGTGTTGCGTCAATGAATGAGGTCAGTTTATAACCAGGTGATGGGGGCAGAGGTTGCAATAACTGACACCTGTAATGTTGCCTACAAAAGCCACATTACTATTTGTCTCTGATTTATTTTTGCAGCCAAATCAAATTTGGTAACCACCCATATAACCTTGAGCTTTATTAACTGAGCCTGATGGTCACCCCCAAGACACAAAGGGAAAATTTCTCCTTATTGAGATTTTTTTTTAAAGCATCTCTGTACAAGTGAAGGTGAGCTAGAAATTGAGAGACCTATCCAAGCATTCCTGTCCATTTACCCGGAAGGGATTAATTTTAAATCCCACGGTTGAGGTCCCGGGTCAAGAAAAGCTCGTAGAAGATGTAATCTGAATTCAGTGACTTTTTCCCAATTTAGAAATGATGGTAGGCCACTGATCCGATGGCCCGATGGAGAAAGTGTCAGTATGTGGGCTTGCAAGTCACATTATCCAGGGAAGGTCATCTTAGGATACCTTAGGATACCTCTGATGCATATAAAATAGGCCCTTGACCTGACCTTTATCATTAAATGGTTGTAGACCCAAGGATAGAAGTAGAAATTTTGACCCCAATAGTTCAGCTGGATCCACAGCACAGTGAGGGACTTCTGTCTACTTGGTATGGTCCCTGTTGGGTCTAACAGTTGGTTTTCATTTCTGGGGATTCTTTTGAAGTTGAAAATTTTTGAGCCTTCCTGTAAACCTTTGTCTTTCCCCCTCCACTGTCCTACAATCTCTTCGACTTATTTTACTTATTGCTTTCCGATAGCCGGAGTGTTCCCGTTCTTCAGGGCTCATTCTCCATGTGTTCTGTTGTCAGTACACAGAAGCTGCCTCTGGCTTGGACAGGGCTTCAGCTCAGAGCCATGGGATTCAGAGTCAAGCCTGGCTTTTAATTTAATATCTCTTATGACCTTGAACATATGATTTTGTCTCACTTGGTATTAATTTTCTCATGCATTCCTCTGGGCTACTTAATATCTCCCCCACCTTTCTCACGAGCTTCTCAGGGAACTGAAAAGAGCAACAGAACAGAATAAATGAAGCTGTGCCCTAGGAATGTACAGCGATATAATTGATTTACTCAAGTACAACAAAGCTTCAAGAAATTCTTCAAATGAGTTGTACTTTTCACTTCCTCCTCTAAGAATGGAGAGACAATTCAGCTTGTTGTCCTTTCTCATTTTGAAGAATCTAGAACTTCCTTGCTGGAGAGAAACTCATTCTTTCTTTGAATTACATTGACTTTGTGTGTGTGTGTGTGTGTGTGTGTGTGTGTGTGTGTGTGTGTGTATGTGTATGCATTTGTGTGCATGTGTGTGTGCACTTGTGTGCATGTGTGGAGGTTGGGGACAACAACAGAACTGGAAGTCTGTTCTCTCAATCTAGCAAGTGGCTCCTGGGGATCAAACTCAGGTCCTCAGGCTTAGTGGAACGTACATTTAACCACTGAGCCATCTTGCCTGTCCCTGGAAAATTCATTCTGAACACTTATCCATTCCAAGGGAGAAAGGGAGAGAAAGGCCTTCCACTCACATGTGGGTCTCATATTCTCTTCCTGTCTCTCCTCCTTCCTTTCCTCCCCCTCCCTACTTGTCTGCCTTCTCCTCCTGAAGGGCAAGAGGTCAGGGCGATAGTGTCTTACAGGATGCAAACACAAGGCAAGCGTGAAGCTGCTTGGTGTGTTCATCAGGAGGGCCACAAGTGTAGAGGGCTTGATAGGACATAATCATGAGTCCCAGAGTAACTGGATCCAAAGCCAGACTGTGACCCAATAGCTGCAGTGGCCGGGCACCTCAGGGAAGTGATAAGAGCTGCAGTGGCACCTCAGGGAAGTGAACAGCATGCTTCTCCTTCCTGGAAAACTCAGAGGAAGAAAACACCAGGTGGCTTTGTTGTCTGCAGTACCACATGCATTAACCTGGCTTAGGAAGCAATGTCTTCCTCTTGTCCTGTGTTCACCCCCACTATGGAGTAAATTAACAACGAAAAAGAGAGATTCTAAAAAGAAAAAAAAAGCCTTCCTACTCAATAAGCCCTATTTGGGGTGAAACGAGGAAGAAAACATATTAGTAGTCGTCCACTAAAAATGGATTTTTAAAAGTCCCCCAAAGAAAAAGAAAAAACTAACAAACGAAAAACAACACAGCAGCGAAATAAATTAGGATAATACAACTAGAAGCTTGCTAAATGGTGTATTTTCTTGAGCCACTTAGATTTTTAGCTTTGTGTTACTGCCTGAAGCACTAAAGTCAGGGAAACTGTCATTAGCTTCACCCCCCAGTTTTTTTTAAAATGCCCCTAGATACGTGTTACAGAGCAGGTACCTCTAGCTTTGGAAATGAAAGGAGATTAAAGGAGGGGGGTGTCTTCCTGCTTGCAGGGGCATGGTGATAAGGTAGGGGTGCAGTGTGAGCTTGAATTGGCTGCAGAGTTGCCTGTTGGGGCGGGGTTTCAGTTCAGTCCCCAGTCGCGCCCACTCACCTCACCCTGCACAATCCGGTGACCCTGGCTAATCATAAACCAAAGGAGAGTCCTTGCATTGTTCAATGCAGTGATTTCATGTCCTTAGCTCCTAAAGAAGCACCCCAAAGACAGTGTGCCACCTCCATGCTATTTATAGCCATTTGTACCTCTTGCCTCTGGGACCTAAATTGGAAACCTAATTTTAGATCCATAACAGCCAAAAGCTGAATTAAAAAAAAAAAAAAAAAAAAAAAAAGCTTCCAAGGTGGTGCATAAGCATCTTCCGAACAAGTTCAGGTTCATTTACCTCACTGTGGATATTTAATTATGTCATTGAGAAAACACCGATAATTAAATCATTATTTCTGAGGTTGTTGGTCCAAGGACATTTTGTGAAGAGTCAAAGGCAGAAGTGGGGGGGAGGGGTTAATGTAAAGCAGAGTTGAGCTCCACCTTTCCAGTAAAGGTCAGGGCCACCCATGTAGCCCTGTGACCTTGTCGCCTTGCCTCCCTCCCTCTCACGGAAAAATTCAGAGAACCATGTCTGCTCACCTGGCCTGCATTGGAACGGAGGCGTGAGGCTTACTCCTTCACTTCTCATCAGAGAGCTGCCTGGCTCCCTTTAGAAGTTTCTAGAGTGTTGCTTATGGCACTCACTACCTAACAGTTCTTAGGATGCATCGTCTTTGCTGGGTGGCCAGATGTAGAAAAGGGACTTCTCTCATGAGTGAAGGCCCTTGGTTCCTGAAGCTAGCATATTTCAATCTATTGGCTTCTGTTACCTGCTATATTAATGTCCATGACAGCCTTGCCTGAGGTACTCAATGCCATCTCTCCCAGGGTGCATTGCAGCCTGTTCATTGGGGGCATTCTCAATCTCAGGGGTCCCCACTCTAGAAGAGATCCCAACACCTTCTATCAGGAGAGCCACTTTGAAGACCTGAGGTTGATGACCTTTTGTCTGTAGCTTTCTCCCCTGGTGTTTCATAGGCTTGTGTTGTATAGCATGGGGAAAAAAAAAAAAAAAAACCTTTGCAAATGTAACTAAGTTAACTGCTCGGCTGAACTCAAGACAGTGGGCCAAACATTAGGTTTTCAGAGGAAGTCAGATCAGGGAGCCAGAGCTATGACAAGGTGAGAGAGAGATTATACACAAGAAAATCTGCTACAGGGTCGCTGGCTTTGAGGGGTACTTGGGCCAAGAATGCAAGCATGGGCTAGAACCGGAGTCCTGGCTCTGGTGGACAGCCAGAGGGAAGCTAGTGCCTTCACCCTCCAGCTGTGGAGAAGGGCCTCAGCACTGCAG
>CABHPH010162293.1:0-28963 GCA_902168325.1 Peromyscus nudipes | reverse complement strand
CCATGAACTAGTGCCTTCACCCTCCAGCTGTGGAGAAGGGCCTCAGCTCTGCAGCCATGAACGAGGGCCTTCAGATAACCTGGAAGAGCTGGAACATGGATTCTTTCCTCTTTCCAAGAAGCCCCTTCCCCAGATAAAAGATACCTTGGGCTTTGTCCCTCAGCAGAAAAGCCACCTGAGAGCCAGCCATGATGGCACAGCCCTGTCATCTCAGCTACTCAAGAGGGTGAGGCAGGAGGATTTCAAGTTCAAGCCCAGCCTTGGAACTCAGTGAGATAATGTCTCAAAAGAAAAAGAAAATAGGATTTTTTTTTTAAAGTACTGAGGATGTAGCTCAGTGGTAGAACACTTGCCTAGCAGGCAGAAGGCCCTGAGTTCAGTGGTCTCCCATACCACAATAAACAAGGCAACAACAAAAGAAAAAGAAGGGTTGGGGATTTAGCTCAGTGGTAGCACGCTTGCCTAGCAAGCACAAGGCCCTGGGTTCGATCCTCAGCTCAAAAAAAAAAAAAGAAAAAAGAAAAGGAAGCATCCTAGCTTCACCACTGTGCCCAAACTCTGTCCCACTATGAGGGAACAGTCATGATGGGATAGTTGTGCTAAGTGGAATGTAAATGTTATAGTAACAGACTGAGCATGCTGGTACACACGCTGGGGTAGGGCCCTCCGTAGGGTGAGCCCAGCCAGCCCTCTGCCTACCTCGCCTGTCTCCCCATACATCTTATTCTTTGTCGTCCCCTGCCATCCCCTCCCAAAAGGAACAGCCCTGCTCACTCACTGGAATTGCTTATTTGGTTATGAGCATGTTCACAGTCATACTCAGCCTAATTATTGCTTTTGACTAAGCCCAGCACACAGTGCTGCATGTCATCAAGAACTACGTTTAATTTCACAGATGAACACATTCTAGTCTCTGAGTATCCCCTTCCAAGCCTCACTTTAACTCCATCCGTACAAAGCACTGAGGTGGAGGTGTGGTCTCCTGCCAGTGTACTGCCCCCTCTGCTCCAGATCACCCTGGGAGGCAAGAAGACAAGTTCAAGGCTTTCCTGAGGGGTGGGGTGGGGTGGTGAAAGCTTTGTGAGTGTCTTCACATCTAGCATGAGAAATCTCAACTGTGACATGTCCCACCCATCATCATTCCAAATCTTCTATGTGCCATGCATGACTCAGGGGAGCCAGCTCCCGTTCCGTTTTCAAGCTGTGGCCTCGGTGCTCTCTTTCAGATTCATGTCTCAGTGCACGATTCTCACTTTCCCACCCCTCCCAGCTAAACCACGCAAATGCTTCTGTACCGCTCTTAAGAGAAACAGACTCTGGAGCACAGCCTCTGACCTCTCCGCCGAGTAAGCTCACCCCACCCGGCTCCTCAGTCTCGTTTCTGGTGCCCTCTCACTTTCACTCCCTGCCCTCCTCCCACACTGACCTGCTTTCAGCAGCTGAACTTTTCTTCTCACTCCCTGTCTCCGGGACTATGAACATGCTGCTACCCCACTCACTCCCCTCCATTCATTCTCGGTATTCTCCTACAAGCTCACATGGTAGAAAACTTTTCCTCTTGGTAGCCATGCAAAAGCTTGTTATGCCTTTATTTTTATGTTTATTTATCAGTGATCCTCCCCACCAGATAGCTATCTCCATAGGACACGTGTTCACAGATAGATCCTTAGAGCCAACTGAGGGCTTAGCAGGCGACAGATCTGTATTAAATGAGTAAATGAGGGGATATAAGGCCGTGTTCCCCAGGCACTGGCTCAGGCTCCTGGAGTAATTCTACAGAGGGAAGCAGGAAGCAAAGGTGAACCCGAGCAGAGATCATGAGAACCCTGGATCACACAGCACTTTATAAAAGTGATGTGATGCCAGCGGCCATCACCCGTTCCCCTGAATTTGCTTTGTGTTTTTGGATTTCCCTGGTCCTCCACAGGAGTTGTCAGTAACAGTTGTGAATCTGACCTGTATACAGTTAGCTGGTGCTAGAACCGCCTTCTCTAGGGCCTCTGAAAAGTCCAGCCTTGGTTCTGCCTGTGCAGGGGAAGTGCCAGATGAGTGTCACCCTCGGCACTTGACCTGCCTGAAGACTATCTTTGGCCTATGGAGCACAGGAGATGTATGAAAGAAATCAACAGTGCAGGCCCGATGGCAGTGGAGGAGGTAGGGATATGTTTAACCTACTTTAGAGAACAAACTCTTTTTAAGGGCTTTGCACACTAATTGTATGCAAATGGGTGCTGGCTAATTGCAAACACACATTCAAACCTCGTCAAATTAGAAAGCTATTCATCAATGGTCCCTTTAGGACCTCTGCCTCATTCTCTGCAGTTTAAATTGCTGTTTTATGGCAACACATGAACACATCATCTTTCTCACCCTACGCTTTGCCATCAGCTTCCTCCAGAGAAGTTGCCCCAGGAGACTCAATGAGGCCAGAGACTGTGTTCCATTCTCTGTTGCCTTAATGCCCAGCTCAGCCCAGCGGGTACCACACTTCAAAACAAACACTTATAGAGGGGCTCCCTGCTCTGTGGCTAGCATCTCCATGGGCAGAGACTGCACGCATGGATGCATGCACACTTTCTGGGGAAGCCTGCTATCATCTCCTTGTTTCTCATCTGAGCCAGCCCTCTCCTTCTATCTCAGCTCAGATTTCACCTGCCCTGAAGTACCCAGCTGGACATGATCAACCCAACCCCCACTCTTCTGTAGCCTTTTGTCTGTTGTATTTTTTATTTGACACTTTTCTCTCACTGCTTTATAGAATAGTTGTTCTTATGCATTAATTCAGCAGTCATTTACTGATTGCTTCTGAATGTGAGTCTCTATGCAAGATGCTGTGGGGGCAAAAAGATGGACAACATATGGTCCTTGCTTTTATTCATTATTTATCCTATTAAGCAGTGACATAAGGCAAGGCAAGGACCATGTCTTACTCATTTTCTATTCTTATTTTCTTTTCCAAAAAAATCCCATAAAAAAAGGCCTACCAGAACAGGTAGGACTGCATAATTTTGGGATGTATGCATGGGTGGAAGGATGGTTAAATGAAGGGATACATGGATTGGTAGATGGATAGTTGAATGGCTGGCTGGCCAGATGAATTGATACATGGATGGATAGATGAATAGATGGATGGTTAGATGAATGAATAGTATGGATAGCTTAACAGATGGGTAATTATATAGTTGAATGGCTAGTTGGTCAGATGAATGGATATATGTATGTATGTATGTATGGGTGAGTGAGTGGATGGATGGATGGTTAGATGAATGAATATGTGGATGGCTTGGTGGATGAATGGATGAATAGTTGGAGAGTTGAATGGATGGTCAGATGAAGGGATACATGGATGGATGGATAGATTGATGGATAATGGGCTAGTTGAATGGATGGGTAGCCAGATAAATGGATTCAAGGTTTGATGGGTAGCTGCCTGTCTGGATCAATGATATATAGGTAGATAAATGGTAAAATTTTATATTTTACTGACTATCTGCAATGATATTCTAATGGCTTGCCAAAAATAGTATAGTCACCTAAATGTCCAAGTTTCCATATGTACTTATGAGGCACCATCAAACTACCAAGGTCATGACTGCAACTGGAAATAAGGGCAGACACGATACAGACCAGCCAGACCTCACTGACTTCTGTGTCTAGAAGCAAAGGCACATGACCCTGCAGGAGAGACAAGAGTTGTGGTGGTACCATAATAAAACACACAAAGAGGTGCAGAAAGTCTAGATACTTGATCACTTCGCCTTTTCGTGGACAAAAAGCTCTATTGAGAGGTGAGAGTCCAAGGTTGTATTGGGTTTTCCTGAATGTAAAGGGAGACATTGCATTTGTGATCGACCAGAGGAGAGACTTCATATGTTAAAGACAGATCGGACAGAGCCCTGGGGCTCAAATAATGTTCCCCAAATGGGCCACCTGTGTCTCTCAGGATCTGAGATAAATACTCTTTACAACTGGACATCCAGTGTAAGTAAAATCTGCCCAAAGGATCATGGGAGAAGGTGGGGCAGGTGTGTTGTGACACCCAGGTCACATGTGGCAAATGAGGAGGGTACAGGGTTAGAGTTCCAAGAGAGGTTCTGTTTTTATTGCAGTGTGTGAGTGTGAATTATAGCCAGGACTGTTAACAGTTTGTCTTAAATGGGGACAACAGGCTGCCCGTCAAACTGGACATTTTTGCCTCCACTTTTTATAATTTCCTTTTTATTAAAAATTTTTTAAGTGTCAGAATTGGGGACGGGAGAGATGGCTCAAAGTTGAAGAGCACTGTGTGTTCTTCTAGAGGAAATACCCATGCTGGGTGGCTCACAACTGCTTGGAACTCCAGCTCCATGCGATCGAACTTCCTCCTTTGGTTTCTGCAGGTACCTGCACACACATGGCATATACGCACATTAATTAAAACAATTGAATCAGAGCAAGGTTAATTTTTTTTGGGGGGGAGTAGTTTTAGGTTCAGCGTAAAACTGATTGGAAAGCCTAAATTTTCCCAAAGGTGACTTTCTTGCCTTCCCATCTTTGGCTCTTCAAACTCCTCATTCAGAGTGGTGCTTTTGTGTTCACCTAGGAACCTGTACTGCTGCCTCCTTACCACCCCAAGCCTGTTGCTTACATCTCGGTGACCCTCAGTGCTATATGCCTTGGGGGCTTCACACATGTGCAGTGGCATGTTATCTTCTGTGTTGTATGATATCATCAATCATATCCTATATCGTTATCGTACAATAGGACTTCACTGTTGTAAATTTGGTTTTCAGGCTAGGTGATAGAATGCTTACCTAGCATAAACGAAGCTTAATTTTGTTTTGTTTTCTTGAGAGAGGGCCTTAAACCCTCTATGTAGCTGAGGATGACCTTGAGTTTCTGATCTTCCTACCTCCACCTCCCCATGCCTGGTACATATATACATATGTGTATATATCATGCAAGGGTTGAACCCAGTGCCCCTGCTCGCTAGGCAAGTACTCTACCGGAAGAGCTACATCCCTGGCCCACAGCAGTTCATTTCTCAGCATCCACACAGCCCCTCTCACACGTTGCATTCCCAAAGTGTCACCACCTGTAAGACGTCTGGTGTCTATCAGTTACTGCCTCTGCTTTGTAAGGAGGAAAAGGCGAGGCAAAGAGAGAGGTTGTCTGCTGGGTTTGATGGTTTGGGGAACTCTAAGGAGGAGAACTCCAAGTCTGTAGGTTCAAGCCACTCAAAATTCTGAGAACTGAGCTGCCTCCTGAAAACAGCTCGCTGTGTCATCTAAATAGCCGAGATGCTCCAGGCACCTGCCCATTTCGAGCCAGGGTGACTTTGCTTGTTCCTGGAGGGCTCTGTGCAGGCTTGAGGATTCCAGGTCCACATGTCTACTCTCCACACGCTTATTTAATAGACTTGCCCGGTGGTGGCATTTTACATCATGCGTTGTCTCTACATGATTTACTGCAGGGAAGATAATAGATACTACATGCTTATGCTCAGAGAGTCAAACACACCATGGAAGTTGCACTGTGAGGAAGGTCCACTCTAAGACACAATATTTACTGAGGTGGGGGTGGGGCGTGTGACTTTCCTCCAAGCCACACCACTGTCCCCTGTGCACAATATGCACAACACCTAGCCACGGCCTTTTGTGATCACAGGAACATTTCATTATCATGAGCTGCTCTCTCTCTCTCTCTCTCTCTCTCTCTCTCTCTCTCTCTCTCTCTCTCTCTCTCTTTCTACTTCTTTCTACCTCCTTTCTCCAAATGTGAGTGCACTGGGTTCGGACATGTCAACGGCCAGTGGCCTGCCACAGCAATAGAGATGTCATCTGTCTTTGGGGCTGGTGTTTCAGTGGCAACTAGGATCCTCTTCCACTCCGCAGCTTTCATCTTGAATATTCTCGTGGTAAAATGCCCACGTTTCATAACTCAGTCACGTTGCCCAGGGACATCTCTTCAGATAGATCCCATCTCTAAGAGCTTAAATCAAGGGATTTTTCAAACAGCCACTTGATTGATGTGGATGAACTTCTCACTCAGGAAAAGCATTTGTATTTGGCAAGTATCCTATGAATGAAGACCCCAAGGAGAAAATCATTAGGACTTGAATCTCAAAACCTCTCCCTACATGGGGCTGTCAGTGCGCTCCCTTGTTGGAGAATCTGCAAAGAAGATGGTGATGGTGATGGTGGTGGTAATGGTGGTGGTGGTGGTGATGGTGGTGATGGGTGGGTGGATGGGTGGGTGGGTGGGCTGCAGGGACATGACTAATCCTCTCTCTTTTTTGTTTGTGCAACTGCTGTGCACAATGTCACCACATCAGCACATTCCACTGCCAATCTCAGTGCCCTCTCCTCTCGCTTTCATTTTCCCCCCATGCACCTCTACATTTTTTCCCAGGCCACAGACACTGTTTGCTTTTCATGAGGCATGCCTCTCTCAGCTAATCGAAAATTGCCTGGATCTTGGACTCCAAGCCTTCCATAGCCTCCCATATATTCTTTAGTCCCATCATTCCTTAACTTACCTCATCAGTCATGTGGTGAAAGAAATTCTGTTTGGTCCTTTCCAGCCTGCCAGACGAGCTGACTGAAAACACTGAGCCCCAGTTACTTCTCGAGAATTCGGTTCTTTATTGAAATGGTCTTTTTAATGTCATCTTTAATTTAATCAGATAGTGTCATCAAAATAACATTTACTCTATTACTGCAAATTCCCTGCATTATTAACTAGTGTAACTAGACAAAAAAAAAGATGGTACAAACCCCCATGGAAATATAGACTAACTGTAAAAATGGCTACAGCTCATAGACATTCTATATTTAATTTGCAGTTTCAAAGCACTCTCTATGGAGAGGTTTTATGGTTCTGAAATAATTTAAAAACACACTTTACTACAATTCATAGCAGGTAGGTATTTTACTTTATTTTATTTTTTGCCAGTTTGGGAAGCCATGGCATCTTGTAGTTCCCTGAGTAACTGGAATGGTGGTCTGTTTTTACAGTAGTCCTGTACTTACCTCTCTTTAAACATGGCGGTCCATTCCCACACCAGGACTAGCACAGCCAAGAATTTACTAGTCATCCTTTGGCATCCTCAACAACACAAATAAAAAGCACATGATGTCTGCTGGTGCCATCAGGATCTAGTTATTTAGATGAAAAATACCAGCTCATCCATGCCACTTGGAATAGTTTGATTAGAATATTCTGGTCGTGGTTGGGGTAGGATCTACAAGCTGGAAAGGCCTATGTAATGACAAAGATCTCCTTCTGGGTGGGAGGCAGGGTCCACGGGTAGGAACACTGACTGTACAAGCATGAAGACCTGAGTTCAAATCCCCGTAGCCCACATAAAAGGCCAAATTTAGCCACTTTTGTGCTTGTAACACCTTCCAGTTTTGAGCGTGTGTGTAGATACAGGTGGATAGCTGAGGTTTGCTCTTCAGTAGCCTAGCTCTAGATTCCCCTGAGAGACCCTGTCTCAAGTGAATAAGGCTGTAGGCGATAGAGCAGGACACCCAAGATCCTCCTCTGACTTCTACATGTGCTCATGAGCATGTGCACAGGCTTGCATACCTGTGTACGGAAAAATGCACATACACCACACATCACACACATGCACACACATGTACACACACAATCATTTTTTAAATGTCTTGATTCAAAAGAGACGTGTACTCATTACATCCAGTTCTACAGTTACCACAGTGGAAAGAACTCCAGACTGGGTGGTAGGAGTGGAGGGTTCAGAACCCTAAGGTGTCTGTTACTTCTTGATCTTCTCATCTGTGGGAAGAGAAAGTTCCAGAAGGCAAGCCGTTTTGAAATAGCCCAACTATTTTAAAAATGCTCCTCTGCTGACTTTTCCTTGAGATCAGTGAAGCTGTCTTCCAGTCAGAAGTTTTATCAGGACTTCCACTAGCTAGTTCTTTGGGCAGTATGAAAGTAACATAGGGACAGAGTACCTCGGCTTCAAGGTTCTCGGTCTTCTTGTTGCTGGGAAATCCTTACAAAATCAAGTACTGGAGCAAATTCATTTATTTTTTCTCAAAACCTGTATTTTATGCTGCTGCTCTACTTGCCGTCTGGTGCTGCCAACTGCTGTGTAGGGCGCTCAGAAGCAAAGGCAGACAAAAGCAGATCTCTGTCTGATGGAACTTGAAGTCTACTAAGGGAGACAGACATTTGACAAGATATGAATAGTGAAGCATTTCAGGTGTTATGATGGAAATTGTGAAGGAATTAGCCATACACACGTCTTTTCAGTGACCCATCCGTCCACCCACTGTCCGTCCGTCCATCCGTCCATCCATCCATCCATCCATCCATCCATCCATCCATCCATCCGTCTGTATATTTACCCATCCACCTACCCATTAATCCATTTATTCAACTATCTTTTCAACTATTTATCCACCCATCCCATCCATCCATCTTTTCACTCACCCATCTATCCATCCATTCATCTATCTGATTATCTTTCCATCTGCTCATCCATTCAACTGTCCACCTACCCATATATCCTTCTGTCAGTCTATTTATCTATCCACATACCCTTCTATCTACTGCAATCATGTCAGAAACGGTGCTGATATTCTCTTAGTGATATAAAGGCAGATTTCCAGGGTGGAGATGGAAGAGCTGACCAAGATTTGTAAAACAACACAGTAGATGTCATAAAACAGATGAAACCCTGTACAAACATCATATAAAAGATCAGATACACACAATAATGAATCCAAGACAAGTGGAAAAAAGAAGGGCTACCAATAATGGGTGTGGTACATGGTGGGTCAGACATATGTACACATGTAGTGAAAGCCAGAGGTGTCATTCAGTTCACCTTATTCTTTGAGACAGTCTTGGACTGGAGCTCACCCAGTTAGGCTAGGCTGGCTGTACTGCAAACCCCGGGGGTCCTCTTGTCTCCACCTCCCCAGTGCTGGGATTATAAGAATTCATCACCATGCCCAGACATTTAAAAAATTGAGTTTTGACAATAACATAATGTATATATTACATTCTAGTCACATTCATCCTCATCAACATCTCTTACATCCCTCTCATCCCCACCAACCCTTCGCACCAAGTCCCCATCCCACTTTTATGTGTTTTTGTTTGGATTTCATCTTTATTTTGTTTTAACCAGGGTCTCCCCAATGTGCATAGGTGTGGAGCTACCTACTGAAGCTTGAGTGACTCACCAGTGTGCTGACTTTTTAATGTAGGTTCTAGGGATTAAACCCAGGAGCTCATGCTTGTCAGACAAGCAACTGCATCAACGGAGCTATTTCTCTAGCTCTAGGCTAATAAGTTAGGACAGTTGTCACAGGGTGAGTGATAAGATATGACGGTGTGAATCATGGAGCAAGGGCTCAACTGGTAGTGAACTAAATGACCCCCATGTTCAAGGTGGAAAATCTCTGGTGCTTGAGTTGTCATGTATGACCCCAAACTGGCTGTCATTTGAGTCATAGATCAGAGATGTCTTGCCTCCAACCAGGGTAAACAGAAGTCAATAGGACCAGAGCTATTTTCCTTGAGTATATGGCTTACACTATGTACAAAACTAATTTCAAGCTTGTTGCTGAATGTCTGGCTGTCGTCACCCATTCTTTAGCTAGATAGACTTCTTCTTAAACAACTGTAATACATAAATGACAGGAGGCTGTCCCATATGGAGAGCATCACTAGCTTTGGGTAAAGGTCACTGGAGACTGCTGCAACTGTTTCATGCTGTTGCATTTATCACAATGGAGGAAGTACAGCCATGATCTAGCAGATACTGCTTGATTCACATCTGGATCAGATCCAGTGGTAAGGAAGAAAGAAATGCCTTTTTCTTTCCAGATCTTATGGTCTAGAGAGACAAAGAAATAAACAGGGAAATTCTATATGGCATAATAGTCACAAACTTTTCCTGAGTTACCAGCTACTGGATTGAGTGGCTCTCTGGTAGAGATCTACAGAAGTCAACCCCAAAAGAATGTGTTTGGGTTTGAGTTCTTTTCTATCAGGCTGCCTCATTTGTTTTATTTCTTTTTGTTAACCCACCATTGTCTTTTATTGAATCCTTGCCTCTCTGGTTATTGTTGTTCTATACAAGCAGAGCTCTTTGGAAGGCTTTATGTTCAAAGAACTTCACAATGGATGGGGTTTGCTTTGGTACCCAAATCCTCTCAGCTTCCTGGAAACAGAAGAATCTATAGTGTATTCTCCAGAGAGTATCTTGGGGGAAAGAAATTACTCACTTGTAATTGGCCGTCTCAGAAAGTAATCAGCTCCATAGATCTGTGCTGGCTGACCTGCAGACTCTAGGGACTCAGGTGTTCCCTATTAAAGGTACACATTCCCTGAAAAAAGGGTCTCAAGTCAAGCATTCTGTGGTATCATGGAATCATTCTCTCCTAAGGTCCTAGCGATCCTTCGTGTGGGGATGCTGATAGCAGGCAACAGGCTTGGATAAGTTACTGACCAATGGAAGAAATGACTATTATAAGTGTTGTGAGTTGTTTTAATGATAGTATTATAACTGAATTGACAATTACATAGGTGAATATGGATAATTGGTATGGTTGCTGCAAAACTACTTGAGATAGGGGGATTTATTTATTTTTTTGAGCAGCAAAGGATATGCAGTCTCTGGGATAGCAGACAAATAATATTAAGTAGTTATATGGTTATGGGATTGATGGATGCATAGATGGGTGGATAGGTAGATGGATATATGGATAGATGCAAGAATATATGGATGGGCAGGTGGATACATGTACAGACATATGGAAGGATGACTATGTGGGTGGACAGGTGCACAGATGAACACATGGATGGATAGATGAATGGATAGATGGGTACATGGATGGATAGATGAATATGCAGATGAACAGATGTACAGATAGCTGTATGTATAGGTACATGGATATATGTATGCATGGTGGGTATATGTATGGGTGCATGGATGGATGGATACATGGATAGGTGCATGGATGAGTAAGTCATACCTAGATGTGTGGTAGGTGGGTATATGGATAAGTGGATGGTGGAGGAGTGGGTTGATGGAGAAGGAGGATAAAGAAACAAGTGAAAAACCTGTTTTCCTAAAGGAGCTCTTTACAAAAAGTCCTTGATCCTGAAACTCAAACTAAAACTAAAAAGATCCATTTTAGTTTCTTTAGTGTGCATGTGTGTGTATGTGTAAGTCTTTATGCACATGTGTATGTGAGTGTCCACAGAAGAAAAAAGATGTTGGATTTCCTGGAGCTAGAGTTACAGGTGGTGGTGAATGGTTGGCTGGGAACCAAACTGTGGCCCTCTAAAAAGCACTAGTACTCATAACTGCTGAGCCACCTTTCTAGCTCCAATCCTGCAGCTTTTTATATACAAGACAATGCCCAGCATAAGCTTTTTAAAAATAACCGTGTTCTAGAGCTTGCTCCCAGATATTTGGATTCAGTGAGTCTAGAGAGGAAAAAGGAGGCTTTGCATTTTGAAAAGTGCCCCCAAGTCCTCCTGGTGCCACAGACTTCTGCTTTCCATCTCTACTCCTATCTCACATCTATTGTCTACTTCCCTAGCTGATGTAGCAGATATCATCTCGTGATTCTACACTGCCTGTATTTAGACGGTTCTGTTTTCAAATATGTACCAAAGCAAGTCAAGTGGGATTAGGGTAGACCCAGCAACCAGGTGTTTGTGGTCAGAGACAACTCTTATCTCCACCAACAGGACCATCTCCCAGGATGCTCCTGAGGCAATTGTGACCCATTGGTCAGGTCAAGGAGAAACTTTGGAAAGGGAAACAAAAAAGATTTACCCTCTAAACTGAGCTGTCTTCTGGAACAGGAAAGGAAAGGCAAACCTTTGATAAGGACATCTGTGTGCAGCATGTTAGAGGTGGCCTCTCTGCATCCTGATGACAGTCTCACCCCAGAGGGTGGAGGCTTGGGATTAGGGAGACATATTTTTTGTTTGTTGGAGGGAACCTGATTGTAAAGAAATGGTGAAAAGACTCTGGGGCTACAGGCCGAGGCCAGGAGGCTGAGTAGGTGTCATCCATTCACGATTGCCTTTCAGGCCAAGCCTACTCTCAAAAGATGACAGCCATTTTCTAAGAAAGTAAGATTGCTGCTCATTGCATTTAAAGGCTTAAATAATGTATTCTGTCAGACAGTTCTCTGAAATGATTTTCCAAGTGACTGTATCAGAAAGTGCCTAGAAAGAATGCCTGGTACAGAAAGAGAAGGGCATTCAGTAAATGTGAGCTTTTTGAGTCAGAATTTACACGGAGATGTATCTTACCTATGGTGAAGTACTAACATTAGATGCACAGTTCAGTGAGGTGTTGATTTACTAATGTACCCATGTAAACACATCCCTAGATCTAGGCATGGGGCACAGCCAGCACTCCAGGAGGCTCTCTCGTATCTCTTTCTCAGCAATAAGGCTCATCACCATGAAGAGCTAGTAACTATTCTGATTTCTAGACTATCTTTTTAAAATTATTATTATTTTAAAGTTTGTTTTTTTAAATCTGTATGTGGGTGTGCATGCATAAGAATGCAGGTGCCTGTGGAGTCCAGAGGAGGGTGTCAGATCCCCTACAGCTAGAGCTGCTGTCTGTTGTGAGCTGCCCAGCATGGGTGCTGGGAACCAAACTTAGGTCCTCCCCAAGAACAGTAAGAGCTCTTAACTGCTGAGCTATCTCCCCAGCTCCATAGATCATCAGATTCTGACCTTGAGTGTCAACTAAATGGAATCCAATGGCACAACTCTTACTGCTTCTGTTTATTACCATCCTGTTGCAGGACTCTCCCACAGTATTTCATTCTTTATTACCATGTAGTATGCCATTCTCTCAACAGTCTGTTACTGTGAAATACTTTACCCATGCACACAAGCTGAAAGCACTATATATTACAGGTGCACCACCTACATTCTGTAAATAATGTTTCTTTCTCCCTGCATCTCTGCCCACTTATCCATCTCTCTATTCACCCATCAATCCGCCTTCCCTTCAAAGTCCATCACAGACAGTAGTCACTTCATGTCTGAACACTAAAGCAGGCAGATTGTGATTGCACTATCGACCCACACTCAGGTCTTTGCCTGTGGTGGTTATACTAGGATGCACTCTTTCCCCCAATAATTACGGCGATGAAACGTTAAATCTATTACAAGCCAACGTTTATTGAGTCTGGACGTTGTATCAGATACTGCACTAAGTGTCAAACTCATAACTATGTGTTGTCACTTGTGTTTTGAGATTCGGGGAAACTTAACCTCAAAGAAGTCAATTTGCCTAAGTTCATAGGGAACTTGGACCAGCCCTGGGTGATGGATGTTTTCCCAAAGCCAGACACCCTCATGGGATTCCCCTGAATTGGGTTTCATTTGGGTCTTACTTTCCAACTCCATCTTTGCCTTTTAGTAGTTGGAGCCTTTAGGAACCTCAAAATTACCCACCGGTAACACAAAGACAATCATAAGAATGTTTTAAAAAATCACTGTTGATGGGCCCTCAAGATGGCTTACTGGGTGTAACCACTTACTGAGCAAGCCTGACAACCTTAGTTTGATTCCCAGATTCCAAGGTGGAAGGAAAGAACAGACTACTGGAAGTTGTTCTTTGAACTTCATACTTGCACCATGACATGCATGTGCCTGCATTTGCACACACACACACACACACACACACACACACACACACACAGTAATAATAAATAAAAAAGGATTAAATTACTGTTGATCATTGAATGGATTTTAAAATGCCTAATAAAATACCTGCCCATTCAGATTTACAGTCTGTGCTTCCCAGTAAAAGACTCTTAGGCTGTTGTCCATAGAAGAAGCCATGCCGTCTACTCCAGTGCTGCTGCGAGATTCTGATTCTCTGTTGAGGCATCATCCTGGTCACACTGTCAAGTGATCCTAGCTGAGCAGCTCCCTCTACAAACAGGGACCCTGTTCCTGTTTCCTCCATCACTAATGTCATATCTGGAAGCTTATTGATTATTTGTTTGATCCTATTGTGGGCACAGGAGCAGTCCCTAGATGAACACCATTAGGTTCTCTCAAACAGTATGGCTGTGGTTCATACAATTGGATGAAGCAGGTGATCTAATTTGGAATCAGATTGCTGTAAAATAGAGCTGGAGGAGGGAGGATCTGTGATTGAGTTCTGAGCCTGAGAATAGGTATGGAAAAGTTATCTGCAGGGAGATCTGCCTGCCTCATCAACTCTGGATGGATACATTGTGTGATTAGGTTGGAGAATTGAATGCTTTTCCACTTGGTTTCTTTTCTTTTCCATGAGTGAAAATACCCAGCATTATCTGCTCAGCTGAGATATTAAACCCACAAAGAGAACATATTTTTCCACGTGTAATATCTCAGAAGAATCAGAAGAAAAAACAGAACCAGATGAGTTTTCTTGATGTACTGCGTTAAGAGACTGTGGGCTAGACGAAAATACAGGCACACCCAAAGCAAATTGCTCATGGTTACATGGAATAGAAACAAATGGAAAATGTCAAATGTTACTTCTTCTCCCCACTTTTTTTTTCTCATAATGCACACTGAACCTGACATCTAAACATACTTAAAATTTACTCTATAGCAATTTCTATTTTTGTTTTTTACCTTTGCATGATAATAGTTTCGTGATATTATTGATACTTCATGAGTTACCTTGTTTTGTTTGTTTTACTTATTTGTTTATTTATTTTATTTATTTATTGGGATGGGGCATGGCACATGATTTTTGTTTTTCTTTTTGTGTTTTTCTTCATGATGTGAATACCAGGAAATCAAACTTGGGTCCTAAAGCTTGGAAGCAAATGCTTTTACCTGCTGGGTCATCTCTCCAACCCTTGTTTGTTTTTAAGGTGGGGTCAGACTCTGCAGCTCAAACTGGGCTGAAACTTACTATGTAGCCCAGGCTGACCTTAAACTCATAGCAGTCCTCCTGCCTCAGATATAAGCCACCACACCTGGCATGAGGTTCTTTTTTTAGTGAAGGCTAGTCCCTATTCTTTTCTTTTAGGTATATTATTATTGCTTATTTTTTGACCTCCTGGGATACGACTCAAGGCCTTACATATACTAAGCAAGGGCTCTACCACTGAGCTGCATCTAGCTGAACTATTTCTCTTTATTCAGAGCCTAGACTTTCTAATACTTCTGCCTCAGACTCTGGAATAGCTGAGGCTACAGGCTACACCTCAACATTGTGTTCTCTGCCTAAATTTTTGTTTGTTTTTGGTTTCCTTGTTTGTTTTTAAGTTTGATTTGTTTTTATTCTGTGTGTATGGGTGTTTTGCCTGCATGTATGTTTGCTTTACATGCTTGCAGTTCCCACAGTAGCCAGAAGAGGGAGTCATATCCTCCAGAACTAGAGTTACAGATGGTTGTGAGCTGCCATGTACCCATGGGGGTTGAAACTAGGCCCTCTGTGGGAGCAGTCAGTGCTCTTAACTCCTGAACCATCTCTGCAGACTTCTCTATGTCTTGTTTTTTGTTTGTTTGTTTTTAACTATTCCATTTTTATTGAAAATTTCATTTGCTTCTTTTTTTTTTTAACTAAAGTAAGGCTAAACGGGTGTGCCAATGCTTAGATTGATAAATATATACTCTTTAATTATTTCCCAAGATCAGGTTTTCAAAAATTAGAATACTAAATAAAAGAGGGTAGACTTGTTAAAGGGCCTTAAGTGCATCACAAGGTTGTTTTCACGGGAAATGGTAGTCCAGGTTCAGATCCTGTGAGCTACTTCCCTGCCCTTGTGGACATGAACTGCTTTGTGCCTCTACTTCCAAGGCTGTCAAGTGGAGAAAACGAGGGTACCCCTGTCATGGAGTTATTTTGAGGACTGCATGAATTCCCAGGTGTCCGATAAGTAGAGTGGGTCTGGCATAGAAGGAGGACTCAGTAACTAGTGCATGTATTTAAAAAAATTATTAACTGTTATTATTATCCTCACCAGAAGGTCTGTGGAATACACTCAAAACCTTCCTTCCAAATCCACTGTTTCACTTTCCCCATAGTGACTCGCCAGCCCCTGAGATACATGGTATGTGTTTCTTCCTGTTCACCTGTGTCTCTGGAGAGGACCACCAATGCCTAGAGGGATTTGGAAGGAAAGAGTTAAATCCGTGTCCTCAGTTCTGCTCCACCCGAACACTCGCAGTTCTGAGCAGATGATGGGTACTGTCCATCCTCCCCCGTCCTTAACCAGCCAGGCTTTCAAAGGCAACTGATAGGTGATGTCTGTTGTCCCTCCCCTGAGCTGTCCAGGCTTTCAAAGTCAACCGAACAGAGGGACAAAGCCAGGACTAGAGTCACACTGAAGATCACTAAGATCTAATAAAGGGTCACCAGGCTCAGTCAGGATCTGCTCAAGAGGCCCCCAGCTGTGAGTTTGTAAAAGAGGGAAGGGGTGACATAGGAGTTCTCTGAGAAGCCATATCACGGGGTGCGCTGGGGTATACCAGCTAGCCTAAGAGAAGGAAGAAGCCCAATGATGTAGAACTTTCTCTCCCTAGACTGATTCAATTCTTTGACCTCCCTTTTTACTTAGCACACAGTCTAAGCCATTAAATGTTAAGTTTGTGACTATGGACCTTTCTACTCTTCCGAGTTCTCTAAGATCAAGGTGTGGAACTTACTTATCTCTTTGTTTCTAGTACCTAACCTGTAGGGCAGGACCAATGTGCAGGAATGAATGAATGAACAAATGAACACACAAGTAGGTGACTTCCAGACTTGCCCAACACCATTCTCGAAGCCCTCTCCTAACCTAGGGGATGATGACCTCCAACCCCGGACAGGAATCCCATGTTCTGAATTCTGAACCCAGTGAGCAGATGGGCAGAAGCCCTCGTAACCGACACTCAGGGAAGCTGGGTCCCGGATGTGATCAAACAATTCCCCAGCAAGCCCTCACCCATGTCACAGACCAGTCTTCTGGGATTCCACTCTGTGTCCTAGTTAACATGCATATGGGCGTCAGCAGACTGTCTCAATTTTCTGCGTAAAGTCTAGGACCAAAGTCATTGGGCTGCCTTTCCTTAAGGCCCTGTGGAAAAGTTCAGGGTGCCGACAGCAGGCACACACCCCAGCTGTAGAGGCTGATGACCAGCCAGGCAGAGTGTGTCATGCTTATTTCTTTCATCCTCCTTTTTCAGTTCTGCTCATTGGTTTTGAAGTCATTAGTATGGTGAAGATGAACGCTATTGGAGACAGCTCCCAGATTGTTTCGTTTTATTATGTTCAATTGGGTTGGATCCCAGCCATTTGCAGAGCGCAGTATTACCATAAGAAGGGACTTGGAATGTTTGTCACATAACCCCTTTGTGGGTGAAGGCAATGAACACTTGCAAGTAAAGATGACCAGACTAAAGGGTAAACTGTGTGTCTCAATGGCCCACACCACAGCTTCCACGACAAGATTCTTCTTTGTGTGTGTGTGTGTGTGTGTGTGTGTGTGTGTGTGTGTGTGTGTGTTTTGTTTTTATCTCTTTGTTTTGTTTGGGTTTTGGTTTTTCTTTTAAGTATGGTTTTGTTTTGGGGGAAGTTGCAAGGGCAGAGGGCACATTTAAGGGGACAGGGAGAGAAGTGGGATCAGAATGCATGATGTGAAATCCACAAAGAGTCAATAAAAGTTAAAAGAAAAGAAACTGAACTACCCAGTCCTTTCCCTATTTTAAATTTTTAGTTTTTATTTATTTATTTGTTTATTTCTTTATTGTGTGTGTATGCATGTGCACATGTGTGTACATTGAGCATGCACGTAAATACCACAGCAAATATGCAGAGAGGTGAGTCAGTTCTCTCCTCCCACTGTGTGGGACTCAGGGATCAAAGCAGGCCCTCAGGCTTGGCAGCAAGCACCTTGACCTACTGAACCATCTTCCCAACTTGGTTTTCTTATACTCTTAAGTTTGAAGCAAGAAAGAAGATTCTCTGACCAGATGGACTCCTGGGAACCTGGGGAGGGGCTCAACTGTTAGATCCTCTCCTCTCCTCTCCTCTCCTCTCCTCTCCTCTCCTCTCCTCTCCTCTCCTCCCCTCCCCTCCCCATTTGGAGCCTTTGTTTCACAGTGTGGCTCAGAAACCGTTTATTGCGGTGTGTGTAGGGGGGGGGGGTGAGGGGGTCAGGAGTTCACAGCCTCCATGCGTCTGGTCCTAGTGGTTTGGTATTAGTTCCAGTGGCAAGTTCTAGAATTTTGCTTAGGTACTTCATAGGCCAAAACCAAAGCTGACCTCTTGCTCAGACTTTATCCAGAAGCCGATTGGTGTGGCCAAGAAGAAGACTGTTTAATGACGTGCTCGGGTGATGAATCTGTGAGCATGAGAAGGAAAGAGCCCCCGTGATCAAGTCATGTATGAGTTACTCTACGTGTTGCTGTGGCAAACTAATTGACAGAAGCAACTTAAGGGTGGAAGGGTTTCTTGTTTGAGGATCCAAATATGTCTTCCTGGCAGGGAAAGCATGGGATGAAGAAGCAAGAGGCTTAGGGTCACTTTGTGTCATAGTAAAGGATGATGCTGGTGCTCACCTTGCGGCCTTTTCGTTCAGTCTTGGATCCCAGCACATCAGATGGTGTTGCTGACACTCAGGGTGGGTTTTCCTTTAAATCTCTCTGGAAACAACCTCCATAGACACACTTCTGGGTGATTCCAGGTGATTCTAAATCCGTCAAGTTGGTCATGAAAATTAATCATCACAAGTCCCCATGTCAAATGGAGTAAATGGTTCCTTGAAGAACAGGAAAAAAAATAGATACTGAGACAAAACTCTCCATTGAATGTTCCCTGGGATTCTTTGCGTCAAGTGCAGGCATTGCATGTTAGCCTTCCATTGTGAGTTTGGATTTAGAAGCTTAGCCAATGACTTAACAGGCATATCTACCCAATTGCATTTAAATAGAACACAGAGAAGAGACAGCCAGCCCGTTTCTCCACTCAGGACCTCAGTTTTCCCATCAATGCAATGGGGATGATAGCACAGGTACAGCAGATGCTTCATGAAGCTCCACCAGGGCTCACCTGCTGTTGACAGGGGACCTTCTCCTGCCACCTGTCAGTTTAACTGAGAATGGTCTCTTCTTACCCTCCCTCCCCCAGTCAGCAGCCTCAGACCTCTCTGGAGAGAACAGGTCGTTGTCCCCACCATGTCCCAGTGGGAAGAGGCCTGGGCAGGTGGCAAAGCCATGTCATGTGGCAAAACCATGTCATTTCCAGATGAAACGCAGCTCCCCAGGGGTCATCAGCTGCCGCACTAGGGAGAGGGGCATTCAGACAAAGAGCCAAATTTAAATGCGTGCGATGTTGCTGTTTGTACCGCTGGATGCTTAAGACATCTGCCGGGAGTCTCACATTATAAATGAATGGAGAGGATCCAGGAGCGCTTTATTATCTGGGAGCCGCTAAGTGAGTGCCACATATTTCAAAGCTGGGTCTTAATCAGACATATTTATATCTATAATATTTTAGAAATTAAAAGCAATGGAGATGCTCACCGGAAGGATGTCAGCAAACTGGGGGGCGGGCAAGGGAACTTGAACCTCCAAGAGGGGCTGGCTGCTCGTCACTGGAGGAGCCAAGTAACTAACTGACTGTTGCCGGCAAGTGTCTACATGGTTCGTCTAAATTAAATGGCACGTGTCATAAAGGAACACGCTGCCTCCAGTCCCGCCATGTGTTTCCGTTTCAGCTACAGAACCTGTTTTTTTTCTTTCGCTTCCAGCTCAGCTCTCCTCCCTGGCAGCAGGTCACCAACATCTCTCACTTTATCATGTCCCCTTTCCCTTAGTTCATTATGCCCTGTGATTCAGGGAAAACCTAGGGAAAAAAATGGTTCTTTAGTTTAATTAATGACGAACTTCGAACAGGCCCATTTAATAAATCTGTTCTCTGGACTTAACAAGTCTCTTTGGCTTCAAGAGCCTCCTGTCATTTTATTAGCCACGGAGTCTCCCCGACCGAATGGCTGAATAATTGACAAAAACCACAGGTAAGGATGGGGCCCCATAATTGATTCGTAAGATCTCTTCCTCCGAACCCACTGAAGAGTTAATTATTTTTCCTGCAGTTGGGACTCAGCTGTTATTTCTACTGGGATTAAACAGCTGTCGGCATTGTTAATGGCATCAGATTCGCACATTAAAATCCTTTCGCTCCCTTCCCGTGGAAAGTGGGGTGGCGGACATCTCTGCCACAGTCCCTTAGTGAAGGAGTTGAAAGTCTTAGGAAAGATAACAGCCCTTATTACAAAACCACAGACCGGAGCTCCTGTTGATGGGATCTCATAATGAGTAATTAAGCCGCTGTGCAGAAAGTCTAGCTGTCAGGGTGGCGTTTGGTGCTGGCTTCCCTGGTGGAAGCGGCTGGCTGGGTAGACCAGGAAGATGATAACGGGAAGAAAAATAGAATTCTTCTAGAAGTAGCCTCACTTTTGAAGAAAAACAAAACAAAACAAAACAACAACAGCAGCAGCAACAACAAAAATTGAGCCAGAAATAATGAACAAACTTAAAAGGAATTCTTAAATGTCCTTGAAGTGTGCCGCTTTCTCCAAACAACTGTAGCACTGTGTTGATGGATGGAACATAGGAAGTGCTTTCTCTCCTCCCCTTTCCCCTCTCCTCTTTTGGTGACAGAATCCTGTGGCCCCGCTGGCCTTGAACTCCTTGTGTATCTCCAGCTCACGAACGCTGGGATTATAGGCATTAGCAACCCAGGGCTTTGTACCGTAGACAGGCACTCTGCCAACGGAGCAAAGTCTCTAGCCCTGTATCCCCTTGTGTCCCTTTCCCTCCCTTCTGTCTCTTTCCTTCCCTTCTCCTCCTTTCCCGCACAGGCTCCAGCTTCTGCAGATTCTTAGGAAAGGAGGGGTTCCTCAGAAGCTGGCTCCACTAGGATGTGTAGCCTCATTTCCCAGAACCAGATTGAGGACGATGCAGTGACCCCCTAGTGGGTAAAATCATAAGCCAAGATACACTCTCCCCTCTCCATATATGTTTAAATAAAACCATGTGATACACAGGGGATTCATGAACAGTTTGCTTTGGTTTTTATTTAGAGCAAGCTTGGATATTACTGAAATTTAAGGACCGTGGTGAGATGATGGTCCAGCCCAAAGAGTAGGGCACAGTGTTCTGTGGGTAGATAATATGATGTGTAAGCTACCACATGATCAGACCCCCAGACCCACACTTGAGCTATAATATGGCATCCTGAGCTCTTCCCTTTTCAGGATGGGGTGTTTAGGTTGGAAGATTCTGAGGCTGGAAGCAGAGGCAAATTACTACCCTGGCATCTCTTCCATCCAAGGCCCTGGGAGGCTGTGAAACACACATCAGATTCTACCAGTGACTCACTGAAATCCACGAGGCTCCTCGGGACACACAGAGATGGTCAGGTTTGTGGAATGGGCACTCAAAGCCTTTCCATTTTCTGGAGAGACCTTTACTAAGTGTGATCAGACCTCTAACAGTGGCATCATTGGACCGCTACCTCTGTGGTTCCATGGTCCTACTCTAGACTAAATCTAGACATGGGAAGTGGTTCAGTGGGTAAGAGTGCTTGCTTTGTAAGCATGAGGCTGTGAGTTGGGATTCCCAGCACCCATTTTGAAGCCAGATAAGGCTACTGAGCTGAGAGGGCAGGGGGAGGATGATCGCTGGGACCTTCCAGTCCAGGTGAAAAAGTGAGGAACCTTTTCTATTTTTCAGATTCAATGAGAGCATCAGTCTCAAGGAATAAAACAGAGTGACAGAGAGGAGACTTCCCCCTCTTGTCTTCCTGCATGCCTGTTCATGGGCATTCACACCACCCCACACACATGTGCACATTGCATGCGTGTACACACACACACACACACACACACACACACACACCCCTAAATGGTGTGGCTGCCAGACACTGCACCCACTGAAAACCCAATGGTTTTGAACTTCCTAACAGTGAATGCTCTGCAAACATGTATAACCCTGACCACGGGTGCTCCAGTGGAGCCTGTTTTGTTTCCCTCCACCCACCCTCAGAGGACATTTAGCAACGGCAGGAGGAGACAATTTTGGATGGTCACAGCTCTGGAATGGAGCAAGGGGACTGGGGTGCTCAGGCATCTAGGGCACGTCCTATAGTACACAGAACGATTTCTCTCAAGAAAGGATCAGGCCCATGTCAGGGGATGCTCTGATGAAGGGTCTCTGACATGGAGTGTTCCCCAAGCTCTCATTGTTGCCTCCCACTCCCAGGAGCCTTCTACACATGATTCCCTTACTTCTGCTACACAGGAAATCAGAATGCTGCAGGGATTTCTGGCATCTCTTCTCTTTATGCGCTAGCTTCATGTCTGTGCTTTATAAATTATCGGAGTACAGTTGTTTGTCCACACATCCCAAAAGCCAGTGTTGATGGCTCTAGAAGTGGAATGCCTAGCTCAAACAAAGGCTTTGTACATAGGCAGCGTGGAGCCAACTGAGCTTCTGAGCTAGGGGATATAGTGCTGGACTTCTGCCATAAAGCTATCTGGCTGCCATGGGGGAGAATAGACAAGACATGTGGCCTCTCAGGCCCAGTAGGACCCTTGGTCTAAGGACTCAGTCTTCTCTTCCAACTTTGCCAGCTGCCATATGTGTCCCTGTCCCCCAACCCTCTGCCATCACTGACACCCTCCTGCCCGTTAGCCCACTGTGCTTAGAAATTTCATGAAGACTCTTCATGAGGATGCCACAACCTTCCCACAGTAGATTTGGTTAGTGCCCCTCCTCAGGTCCTGTAACATCAAAAACTGTATTATTCCATTTGTGTGAACTTAACATCACCTCTTCATTGTACACCTTTGCATGCCCCACATACTTCTTGGCACAGTATAGACAACAAGTTATTTCTTGGTTGAAGGAATGGACCTATGAGCGGATGACTGCACGGATGAGTGAATACAGGCTTTAGTCCTTGCAAAACTCTGTTGTACCCTTTAATCTCAGCAGCATCTGTGAAACACACCTACCTCTCTCTGTTCTTCATTTTCAAGTAGTTTTGAAATGAGAACCAAAGCGGCAACTTTTGCTCTTGGTACCCCGGGTCCTCACCCACTCCTAGCGTTGTGCGGTCAGAATCTCAGATCCGGAGCATGTGACATGTGTGGGTCTGTGACTAATGGAGCCACCCAGCACACTCTGATAGAGCCTGAGAGGACAACTGAGTAAGTCATTTCTGAAGGAACCCAGGAAGCAGGGCAGGAGAGGCATGGTGTAGAAGAGAAGCACAAACTTGGCCATTGCAGTTTCATCCGGGTCTCCTTCATGGAGCTTCAACCCAGAAGCAGCCTGGCTACCCATTTCCAAGCTTTAACATCTGTATCAGAGAGGAGAAGATGGGCCCTTGGATTAATGTGACACCAAAACCAAATAACAGAAAAAAAAATACCCGAGCTTAACAGATAATACTAGGTCTTTCTACCAGAACTGCTTTTTCAAATGCCACCTCCACCCCCTGCCCCATGGGACCAGTCTCATTGGGCCTCCTTCATGCTTGGTTTAAATGGAAAGTAAAGAGCAGCGGCTTGGCTGAATCATCTAAGATGTGTGGTCGCTTCTATCCCTGCCCAGGACCTCTGTACAACCAACAATGAAGGGCTTGGCTGACATCTGTCCTCCTTTTCTGTTTACTCTATTGTTTTGTATCTAGAGTGTCAGCTCATTGGAGAAATGTCATCTGACCAGAGACAGTCAGCTGTCACCTAAGACTCATGCTCTTGTCAAGGACCCTATCTGTGCTGCCTCCGTGCAGTTCTAGGAAGCTGCTCTGTCTCCTTTAGTCCGAAAGTGTTGTCTCTTTGCAGGTCTTTGAATCTAGTATTTGTTTGAAACTCCCTTCCTCCCCCAACAAGATATACTCTAACCTAGGAGTTCAAGAAGTAGAGATCTGGAGGAAGAGGAATAGGAGAGAGAGAATGGTGCAGGCTCTGAAATCTCTGTGACCTGTCTTGGAGAAGCAGACACCCTTGCAGGGTCCTGTGAAGACCCTGGATTCCTCCAGATGGTGTTGATTTGCCTGGTTAGTTATGACCTCAGAAGGCCTCGGGGTTCGCTTATTTCTGCCCCAGCCCCAAGCTGAGCAAAAGGCAGAGTGTGGGTAGAGATCAGCTCCGGAAGCCTGTCTCTAGCTCTGGTTCTCCCATATGTTTGCTCTAGAGCCTTGCTCCATTCCCGTTCTTGGAGCAGCTTCCCTTGCGCCTTCTAACACGGATACCCTGAAAAGTAGGTGCAGAGTGCAGAGCCTCTGCTTTGTTCTCTAAGCGTGGAGTCTCCTTGCTTAAAAAAAAAAAAAAGTGCATGTCATTGTGGAGCATATGAAAGACAAAGGAGAAAACAGACAGAAGTGAAACAAACTATTCACATTCCCAGCAGCGCCCCCTGTGTGGAATTAATTTGTTCATTTATTTTTAGTCTTGTTCTTTTCCTGTCGTATTAGTTGGGCATTGGTTTGCTTTGAAGTAAAAACTACTGTTACTAGCATACCACCGTCAATGACAAGATAAGAACATAGTCTGTTCCAGGGCAGGTGGCTGGGGACACTCTCTTTTGAGTTGCTTGGATGCTAAGGCCCTATATTAGACAAGGGGTCTCTGCCAGCTTTTACACAGAACTGTGTTAGGGTCAGGGCAGAAAATTTTTTCCTCCTTAAATCAGGTGGAGGTTGGCTGAGGTACCTGTGAAGTTGTACACAGGCCTTCCCAGCCTGGAAGGGAGAAACTGACAGGAAAAACTTTTGACAAAAAAAAAAAAAAAAAAACAAAACAAAAAACCCTCAAAGGCTTTGGACAGTACCCTCTCTAAGAGTGTGTGCCATCACATCTGAAATGCAAGATATCCAAGAACCTCTGGGGAACTATGGTGGTCTGGGATTTCCTTTCTTATCTTGGGAAGTTGCACTAACTGTCCCGACTGGAAAATAGAATTGCATTCCAAACAGGGTTGCTAACTGGAGGAGGTACTGTGGGGTAGTTCCTGATTTCCTGATCCTCATCCCAAAATCTACACAGGACCACAGTATCCCTCATACTTCCAACCCTCCAGTTCTAAACCTTTATTGTGTGCTAGGTCACATTAGCTCCATTTTAGATGGAGACACTGAGGCCATGTGTCACTGTGGCTGATGTCCTTTACAATTTTAATTTCTTTATTCCTGGTGAACTCTTTCACAGCTGAGTTTTACCCCAGCAACATCCCTAGAATGGTTTCAGTTCTCTTTGTCATGGGGCTATTTTTTGGTGTTAGTCCAAAGTACCTTCTAGACCTTGGAATCCTCATTAAACCTCTTCCGGTGTCTTGGTGTTGAGACAAGTCCCAACTGTGAGGTCCCTGCGCTACAGAACTTTGCTGACGTCTAAAATATTTGTGGGTCGTCGTGGTAACCTGGTTGTGTCAGCCACCTTCGATGACTTCTTTCTTATCTTAACTCTCTTATTAGGGTTTTTCTGATCTTGCTAATGCCTGCATCAACCATCTTAGGCTCTCTACATGGGTATTTGAAAATACAAAGAGAAAACAGCATGCCAGCAGAGGTCTTGAGCGCACAGTCAAGGGACTCGCTGACAAAGCAGGCTGCTGGCTGAGCAGCACCCACCATGGTCCAGATGGTTTCCAGGCTGAGTCTCATGTAAAGCTGCAGCAATGTCCTTTTCACAGATAAGAAGTGGCTCCTCCCCTATGGGGGAAGAGGTCATTTTTTTTAGGGGACATGCGAAGATGGGCTGATGAAGAAGCCCTTTCTCTGTCCACTCTGCCAGGTGCCATCCAAAGGAGAAAAGAGAAACCCCCCCCTTAAACATTCTGAGGATTTGGGTACCACAGGGCCTGTTCTGCTAGGGAGACCCCCAAAGTGTTACGAAGGACAAAGGGAAAGTGTGGCTACTGAAAGGAAGGGGGAAGAATGGAAGAGCCCGACGATGGGAAAAGTGCTATGAACTGCTGTCTTTGGGGCACATCTTGG
Source organism: Peromyscus nudipes (assembly GCA_902168325.1). Taxonomy (NCBI): domain Eukaryota; kingdom Metazoa; phylum Chordata; class Mammalia; order Rodentia; family Cricetidae; genus Peromyscus; species Peromyscus nudipes. Next base: position 2,967 of record CABHPH010162293.1, on the reverse strand, counting down.
CTGTTGCACTCATAAACTCAGAGCATCTTTGGTTACCGGAACAATCCAACAAGATCAGTCAACATCCCAATAGGCAGCATGATTGGACTGAGTAGATTAGGATAGGAGGGGATGGACAGAAAGGGGGTAGAAGGATATGTTGAGGTACCTTAATATTGTATTTAAAAACAATTGCCAGGGATGTAGGAACACTGGAGGACTCCATCCTCAATAACCTCCAACCCTACGAATGTCTAACAAGTTACCTAGCAAAAGGACATTTAGGACTCCAGTGTTTTGTTTGACTGGCAGGGTCTCTTTCAACAGCTCTTAGTGAAGCTGCTGGGCTTGCACTGCGGTTAAAACACTCTCTGAAAGATCTGGTCCATGTAAATCACACTAGGGATGGGCTGAACTCTGGGGTATTTGAATTCCTTCTCCTTCATTGCTCAAGGAAGGGGAGAAAGAAAAAAAAAAAACCAAACTTGTGCATCGAATGAGAAATAGGATATATTTGCATTCCTTCCGAGTGTGTTTGCAAAATACAGACAGGCAAGTTTGAATCACTCTGACTTTGAAAGTGTGATTTTGAGCAATTATCTAGGGGGAAAAAACACCTCCTCCTCACTAAATAGGTCTGTCAAGAAGAGTCATATAATACAGCACACCAGCGCCCAAACACACACGTGCACTGGTAAGCTGGCCCCAGCCAATTAAGTAGCAAAATGTCGGCTTGCATCCCAGCCCCTCCTGATCCACAGACAGATTTGTGTAAGTTCATTTTCATAGCGGCGTGTATGTATCCTTAGACTTTAACTGACAGATTCCCACAGTGAAGAGAATGGGGAGTTCTCAATTACATGGTTAGCTAGGCACTGTGGATGTATGCTCCGTGGCTTCCTGACAGAACCAAGGCAGAGAGGGAGGCAAGGACTAATGTCTCTGGTGCAGAAAGACTGTTAATATTTTAGACCAAGCTCCTCAGATATGTATGTTTATTTAGTCACAAGAAGGAATGCTTTTGAATCCAAACCCTAAAGAAGTTTGCATTCGTAAATAGTGGTTTCCAGCGTATTCTCTTCTGATATATATATATATATATATATTGTGTCCATCAAATGAATACCAGGTCCTGAGCTTCTCTTTCTCTGTCCTGTGTTGGCTAAATTAGTTTAATCAGATTTCAGGTTCTCTGTGGTGATATTGTGAACAGTGCTATTTGTGAACAGCCCAAACTAATAAAATGAGCCCGAGCAGATTCCTTGTAAAACCATTTGTAATTGGAGAAGTAGTGGGTGGAGATATGGGTTCTCTTTTGGAGGCCGCATGAAGTATTCCTTTGTTTTTCTTTGTGAAATATTTACTGTTACTGTCTTTCACTTGCATACGATGTTGATGTGGACTTACCTTCTGTTATGGACTGACAGAGGCATCCTAGAACCTTTCTTTCTACAGGTGTATCAAGCTCTACCACTAAGAATTCCTTCACAAATCACAGAATCAGAAAGAGCCAAGGGTTAGACCTCAGATATCCAAACCATTGACCCCTTTCATTACTGGGAAGTCTTTGACTAAAGGTTGGTAGTGGATCCAGGGACAACTAACAAGCTGGGAAGGAAGGACAGCCTGGAACCAGGGTTTCCCCCTTCTAACCTTAGCTTCCTTCCATGGTACCTTTCCTAAGTTGCATCAATTCTTCTTTGTTAAGATGGCCATCCCAGGAAGTGTATGATACTGTGTGTTTATCAGTTAGGGCTGAGTGAGTATCGTGTGTGTTCCTTTTCAGCATAGAAGAAACCATGAGATTATAAACGGAGAAGGTAGTGGTTTAGGTCAGGCAAGCTGGGATCTCAGCATGTCTCTGTGACTCAGAGAACAGCTTGTTTTGACCTTTGCAAGATCACACTACTAAATTGTAGGTGGAGCTGGCCTAGATCATGGTGTAGACCAGATCTCCCTTTGGTCAAGGATAATGCCTCTGACTTCGAGATTTTTCTCTTGTTTTGGGTGACATTGTCTTATCAAATATGGAAAGGCAAAATTGGTAAAGCATCCCTCCTTCTCCTGTTCCTCCTCCCCTTCTTCCTCCTCTCCCTCCCCCCTCTTCCTCTTCCGCCTCCTTGTCTTTCTCCCTTCTTCCTCTCCCCCCTCCTTTTCTTCCCTGTCTTCTTCTTCCTCCTCTTCCTGTCCCTGTCCCTCCTCCTCTTTCTTTTTTTAGATAGGGTTGGCCCCAAACCCATTGTTGCCCAGCCTCAGCCTGCTGAGCACTGATTGCAGGGGTACATCACCATACCTGGCTCTAAGGTTTTAGAGAGTGATCTGCTAATGTTTTAGAGAACTATCTGTTGCCTTTTGTTTCTAAGTCTGGTGTGGTCACATGACACCGGCTCTTGATCCACACTTGCCAAAATCACTGTATGGCTTGGACTTCGCCAGCAATCAAAAGTCTTATCTGAACCCTACTTCACCCCACACCAAGGTCCCTCTGTGTCAGGGATCTGTTTTAAATGTTTTAAAAATAAAGAGCCAGGTAGTTAATACTGGCATATTTCATTATATGATCTCCATTACAATTGCTCAACTTGCCTATTATAATACAAAAGATGCTGCAACAATATGTCAATGAATGAATGTTGGCATGTGTTGATAAAACTTTATGAAAACAGACAGCAGACTGAGCACTGCAGCGTTGTTCCTTAACATCTGCCCTGTGTGAGAATCCTAGGCAGAGAATCAATGACATTGCCTGTTTCTCCTCAGCCAAATCAGTGTTTCTGTCTTGCTTGGTGTTTGTTTGCCTTGGAGTTTTGTTTTGTTTTGAGACAAGATCTCACTATTTTGCCGTGGTGGGCCTGGAACTCTCTGCAGGCCAGTGTCAGCCTTGAACTTGTGTTGATCCTCCTGTCATGTGCCTTCTGAGCTCTGGTTTACAGGCTGTGCCCATCTTGTCTCCACTGGTTTACTTAACATCGCACAAAGCAACCCTTC